>WEDG01003551.1:0-87702 GCA_017591395.1 Schistocephalus solidus | reverse complement strand
CACCATAGCGTGATAGCGAGCGTTCAGGTTCAGAGTCGAATCTTATTCATCAGAGGTACGCGCTTATGATTGCCTCGCCAGGACGTCGTCTGACGTCTTCGAATAATTGCAGGAAGGTTTTACCGCGCCCAGTCAGCGCCAGAAGATCTTCATGGTTCAGCCCATGCATAACCATCAGCTTTCGATAGTCAATGACATCTGCCATCAGTTCTCGACCAAGCCTGATTGAGGAACAAAACCGGGGAAAATTAATGCATTTTTCGTCCGGTAATTTCTAACGACGATCTGCGATCCTGAGCCGCAGTTACCGACCTTTACAATGCGATTCGCATCTGCTTATTCCACTGGTTGAAATGTGGCGTCGATACGCGGTACACCGTCGAAGTCAACGCACGACGAGTGTCGGTTTACGCGATCTGTGAACTTTCGTGGTTCGCCCGCGAAAAATTGCGATGAATGTATCCGCGCCAACCATCGCGTCTATCGTTATCGTTCGGGGAGCCGACACGACGAAGAGAACCGAAGACTTTACAACGGATTTTCAATTGCATACGCATGCGGTAATTATAATCCCGAATGTTCGACAGCCATCGCTTCATTATTTATGTTCACGGTAATGTTGGCGAAGCGAGATAATCTTCATTCCTTTGCGCCATCGTCGATAACCTCGGCGGCGTTCAGTTCTGGAGGGCAGTTGAGCCGCGTCGCTTATTCGTATTTTGCAACGATATATATCCGTTGATCATAAAGTAATTTCGGTTATGTCCCAATTTTCAAATCATTTTGTCAGACAAGCGACCGCGGTAAATCTTCAGAACTTCGTAAATCCCGGACGCATCTGTCCCGTCGCCGGGATTTCGAGACCAGCATCCGAAGACGTTCTGTTCGTCACGCGATCGTCTATCCATCAATCGTTACTGTTTCAACTCCGAGAATTATACGACTTTGCCAGAAAACCAGCCTGATAACACATTACAGATAAAGCTCCGACGGAGCCGTTGTACCGCTCGTAGTTTTGCAGATTAGTCAGTAACTGACTGATTTTTGAACATCGGGCCGTCAAGAACTTCAGACCGTCTTTCACACCAGTTACGGATGGTTCGGTAAAACCGTTTTCGACATTTGTAGATTCGTCCATTTGAAGGCCGATTTCGATCGTTGACAGTCGACATGCTGGTGTCCGGTGAGGCAACGAATAGACCAGACAAAGAATCGATATTCAGCCCGGACGCCTGGAGTTATGACGATCTCCTTATCCTTCATGAGAGCCAACATATCGAAACGTCTTCGGTACGACGAAATCACGCAACCCAAAACGTCGTGGTATTATCGCTATACTTCCGTTTCACATACCTTCGTGATTTAGTCCTTCGAAAGCCGATGATGAATACCGCATCGACGTTCGCCGAAGTCTTCGTCACGTTACCGTTCGGTGCCACCACTTAAAGCCCACCTTCGCTCTAGTCAGCAAACCATCATGTTGCGCCGTGCCGCCGATGGCTCGAAGGTATGCCACGTTCGTCTCTAACGGGGAAAGCCTGACCCTGCTGTGCCGGTTCAGCCACCCTCTTCATAAATGCTCATTTCAATCATATTTTGCCGCCTGGTTTTCCGCGCCGTAAACGTCGCGGAGTTCGCAGGTGATAAGTAAAATGGTGCCGACATTGGCTATCAACACTCATTCGTTTCAATCGAGTTCGCGAATTTTTCTACGTTCGTTAACGCGATTTAACAGCTCAGCATCCAAAACATGTTTTCGACATAATCGTTTCCGAGTTCGGGAGCAGTGAGGTGTCGCGGAAGCATTGCAGGAACAGCGCCATGACCATCAACAACATCTCCGCGCTTGTGTTTCACCTTCTTCAGCTTCCACGCAGAAGAATCACGGCCAGCGTAATGTCGAGAAGTCATCGTCGCCTCGATGGTGGTTTGTGAAATGCGACGGTTGATCCAGTTGTCCGCCAGTCCAGCCACTGAAGAGCCGCCGAGCATATTTAGCGGCCTATTATGGTTCCAAGGCTGGATCGAATAGCCAGCGGAAAAAGCGTCAAAAATCAATTTTCCTGTGCCGTTAGGAGGTTTAGTCGTGTCGAACAGGTCCGGGTATTCTCGAGCTAACATTCATTCCACGAGATCACGTGCTAAGAAAATTATCGCCATGATCGAATGTTTCTCTTCATGCACCGTGTGATGCCGTCAACTTCAACAAATAGCTGTATTTCATTGGCGCCGACAAGGCGGAATTCTTCACCGACCAGATGGATCAAGAGGTTTTGTTCAGTTGATCGGTTTCACGATATCGTTCCACAGCGTCGTCATAGAAGATGCCGCCGAATTCCGGATCGCGGGATTAACGATATCGAATTGTCATTCGACATCGACAAAGGTATGGTTTAGTGGGATTTTCCAGCCATTTCAACGTTTTTGATTGCGGCTATCGTGGATGACGTTTTTCAGATGACAGGGCGAGGATGAGGTTTCACGATTCGGCACTGGCATTGCGATATCGTAGAGTGCGAAGATATCATGTATTCACGCTGTCGTTGCGTTCAGTGCCGCCATTATTCGATGCTGGCTGTTCACTCGGATGTTGCGAAGAGAAATTACCGCCACGATCGTAATAGCCATGAGAGTGGATATAGCTGGCTCGGTTTATAAAGAATGTAGTCACAGTCAACGGAGTTATTGTTGCAGAGTTCGGGCCATGGCTTACGCCTGCCGAACTCTGCAGCAATAAGCTCCGTTGATTGTGACACATTCTTTATAAACCGAGAGCCGAGGAACCACTTATCCGCCTCTCAAACAGGCTATTGCAGGTCGTGGCTTGAGTTGAATTTCTCTTCGCAGCATCCAGGTGAGCAGTAGCATCGAATGAAAAATGGCAGCACTGAACGCGTGTAGAAGGCGACGAAGAACGTGACCAAAATACCGCTATTGTCTCACTTGCATGCTCTGCGATATCCTCACGAAATGCCAGTGCTGACAGCCTCTCCCGAGACGAGGTCGGTGCAAATGACCTAAAAGGAGGTCCCCTAGCTAATAGTTATGATACATTCCCAGCTCTTGCTGGGCATTTCTCCTCGCCCTGTCCATCTGGAAAAAACGTCATCCACCGGTAAGTAAAGCTGTCCACTTCTCCGGTTGACAATTATTAATCTCAAGCGATTCGCTCTCCTGATCAGAAATATAGCTGGAAAAATCCCTCGCTCTATACCTTGTGTTAATGGGTCGAATGACCAATTCGGTATCTTCATTCATCCACGATCAAGATTCGGCGGGGTCTTCATATCGTGACGCTGGTAGGACGATGTCAGTTGACCAGTCAGCTGGCACCCTGGCCCAGGCAAAACCGCGTAGTCCATCTAATATTTCAGTCAGTGAGGGATATGATTCCACCTTGTCAAACGCCGGATGCAATTTCAACTGATTGGGAAGTTGTTATGGGCGAGAGATCACACAGTGCATGAAGGAAAGCAGGCAATGATCATAGCGATGAATTTTCTTAGCACATGGTCTAAGATCGGTGCGTGGATGTCCAGCTCAGAATACGGACTTGTTAGGCCCTGCATTCGAGCCGCACACACTGCGAAACGGTAGGAGAATTGTTTTTTGACCTTTTCCGTAATATTGATTAGCCTTAGGCCATAATAGGCCCTTCGTAATTCGCCTTTAACCTCTCTCCTTGAAAACAGACACCTGAATGGCTGAGACCCAGTCAGCAGGACCAATAGCACCTCCCCGGGTTTATTCAACCACATCACAGAACCGCCGTACCATCCGGGCACCTCGTTGTTGTGTAACCTCGACATTATGGCCGTGAGTTCTTTCTGCGTAGAGCAGAGAAAGGTGAAACTTCGCCGCAGAGGAGAGAGAGGGGAGTGATTTAGCTGTTGTGGACATTCATGGCGCATGTTCTCTGGCATCAACTAAAGCTTCCACAGCACCTTCACCCACTCCCAGACTCGGGGGAGCAGGAACCTCTATGAGTACTCGAAACTTATGTTTTGGATGCTGGAGCTGGCTAAATCAGTATTGGCGTTAGCAGACATAAGAAAATCTCAACTTATGGGTATTCGCAGACTCCGATTCCAAGTAGTGGAGTGTTGTGTAACGATCTGTGAGCAATATCAGCACCATTTTGCCTATAGGCCGCCTCTGAGGCTCCACGACCCCGTTTACACCTTCTCCTGGCGCAGGAGAGGCATTTCAAGGCCGGTTAAAATATAATTAAATGAGCAGTATGGGAGATGTGGCTGAACTCAACCGGCTTTTAATAGGGTCAAACTTTCCCCATTAGGACAGGCAGTAGCGCCTGGGTTTAATTATCAGCTGAGAGCGCGACACAGGCTGCCAGTGAAAACGCTGACTAGAGCAGAGGTAGACTAAGTGAAAGTAGCCTGAATGAAACGGTAACACAAGTGACGCTGGAATTGAGGAACTTCAGCAGAGCATGTGTCAAATATACAGTGGCCATCGATCGTATTGAACAGCTCCGGAGACCGGCGCTGAGAGGAGTATGTGAAAACAGATGCGATCGCCTGACGTTTTGGAGTTACGCTCAAACTCATCAGCAGAGGCATTATAAGACCCGTTTCTGATGTTGTCTCTCATGAGGATGGGGTCGATCATAACTCCAAAACGTCAGGCGAATAATGTTCTTGTCCTAGGGATAGCGTCTTCTTCTTCTCGGTTGCCTCCTGGGACGCGCATTTTTGCTTATGTCGGCTATGCGAAAACAGTCAGAAATGAAGAAATCGGAGCCAAATGGACTAAGATCCTACAAAGTATCAAAACAGTGAAAGCTTAGGCCACCCTTCCGAAGAAGCCGGAGCCATACATCCATAACTAGTCTTCAGCAAGTCTTGAAAAAAATCGAAGACGTGCTACCTCTAGGTCCTAAGTTTCTTATTGCCCAGTGGATGTCAAATCAATTAGTTACTAACCTAATCCTACCAAAACCTACGAAGCCCAGGGAATTTTATTATCTCAAGTAGACTCTGGGAAACTGCTGCCAATAGTATTTAAGGAAAGCTCCAAGAAACAAAGGTTTCCTAACAAAAAGTCATCTCGGTAGTCTCGGGAGTTTTGCAAAAACGAAAGTGTTGTGCTAAGCAGACCAGAGAAGGGTTCGGTAGTAGCATTGATGGATAAGACTGATCACGTGACGAAACTAGAGGCAGTCTTGTCGGATTGTACTGAGTTCTCGAAATCCGAGAAAGACAAGGACCAGACAGAAGCCGTCCAGGGTCAGTTTACGAAAGTTCTGAAGATTACCGCAAGGGTTTCCTTGTCTGACAAATAGTTTGAAAAATTGGGACCTGTATGTATGCCCTTTCGAAAATTCGCATACATAGGCTACCCCTGCGCTCAATCTTGGATGCCATAAATTCGCCCTACCATATCATTGCAAAATTGGCAGATAGAAAAGCTGACGCGGCTCCAACGTTGTCTGTACCCTCCAAATTTGAAAGACACCCTTGAGGTTATCGACGATAGCAAAAAGGATAAAGGATTCTCTCGCTAGATTCGCCAACGTACCCGTGGTATAAATAATAAACGATAGCTGTGAACTTATTCGGGATACAAATTACCACATACGTATACAAGTGAAAATCCGTTGCCCAAAGTGTTCAGTTTCTCTGTCATTGTCAGCTATACAGGCAAATAGACGGTGTTGCGATGGATTTAGCGCGGAGACCATTCCTCACGAATTTTTTCATGGGCAAGGCCACGAAAAAGAGTTCACAAGATGCCATAAATGACCTCGACTTCTACAGTCGATACGTTGACGACATCTTCTTTCTGACAGATTGTACCACTGGCATCGACGCCCTGGTTCAGAAGTCTAATAGTGCGCAAACCTCGCTTAGATGTTTTGCAGTCTGGGGCGCATAATGAAATCACGTTCTTAAAGGTCAATCTTCACGGGCAAGAGGATGGGTCAAGTCACCGTCGGGTGTTAAGAAAGAAAACCTGGACGGAAAAAATACATTAATTTTCCCAGTTTTGTTCCCTCAAATCTAAAACGAAAGTTAGTCCGGGGGCTGGTGGCTAGATCACGACCCATTTGCTCCAAAAGCTGTGGGACATGCACATAAACAGACTCATAGAGGTTCATCTCCTGGCATATTTGGGAGCGCACAGTAAAGCCTTCCACCGCAATTATTGAAAGACGTAAGACGACGTCTAACGAAGGCAATCATAAGCGCTTTTCCTGCGGCGACCTTACGCGCCCCTCCCACTTTTGGTAGGTAAAGATTGACTCCTGTTGAAGGCCACAGAGATGGGTATTTATTCATTCACTTGCTCCTGTGGAGCGGCATACACTGGTCGCACAAGGCACCTGGAAAAGAAGATACGTGAACCCATACCTGCCTGGCTAGGTAGAGATGAAACTAGATCGATTTACAGTTCTATTCTCGCACACCTAGTCGATACTCATCAATCAGTCGAGCTTTCTGGCTTTCTACCGAACATCAGTCAACTTCTATAAAAGCCTATGCCAACGGATGCTATCAACAGCCTAGGCAGTGACTATACGGCTAACGAATCAAGCGCTGTGCTGTCAGAAGACGCTGGAGTATGGACGCCTGGTATGGCCACCTAAACAGGACACGGGAATAGGAACCGTCCCGTCCGCTTAAAATAGATGGTCTTATGGTAAATTTCAATAAGGTTAAATATCCCCGTATGGAGGCGAAAGTCCGCATGTGTGGATAAGTGAAGAAAAAGAAGAAGTTTGTTCGTTCACCAGAATCATGGCTTTATTCGTCTGAGCTTTTCGAACACTTACTGGAGTCCATCGTCAGAGATAAAACAGCAACATAAACGACTAACCGTTATAGGGGGGACAGGGGTCAATCAGACACCAGGGGCGCCATTCCGGAGGTGACTACGCAGGGCCCTGCATGCCAAGTTCTCATTGGAGGCCCAGGCTTCAAGTAATTCTCGGCTTCTCTTGCATCTGGCGTGGGTGATGATCTTCGTGGCTGCGAAGTTAAACTCCAGTAAGAGTTCGAAAGGTCAGACGAATAAAGCCATGATTCCGGTGAACGAACAACCTTCTTCTTCTTCAAATAGCCCCGTGTCAAAACGTTAAAAAAATCCTGTTTAGACGGTCATACAAGGCATCCTTACCGACGCCAGTACAGGCGCTGTTCCTTCCGTGACCGACATAGATTTCAGCTGGTTATCACACGCTGCCTTTAAACCCTGATGACAGTTGTTCACTTCCCTTACTCGACCTACGAAAACCACTCACAGCCTACCGTTCCTCCCCCCAGTTCCAATGAGCACAACACGCTGACCTCGCCAAGCGGGTGGTGTGGGAACGAGAAGACATTTATACACCTCGTCAATCTCTTATCTTTTCATTACCTATGTTCACGTGAGGAAAGAACTACGCCGAAGGCAAATTTCACGAACAGTAGAAGGCTGATGGTTTGGATGGCTGTTAAATTTGGAGAGCAGCCAGTCTGGCGGTAGACCAGGGAAGGTAAAGACCGACTCCGTTAAAGAGCCCTTCGAGAGGGGAAGGCATAGAAAGAGAATGAGTCATCTGCTTACCTTCTTGGCATGGGGCTTCATCCAAACGACAGTAACCGAGGTCAGTCGCTTGATGGTTGACTAGAGACTCTTCAGCAGCCACTCCATGCAGGACAGTCTTTGGGGCGGGAAAACGAAGAGGGGACTCCGACCCAGTGCTATGAATCTGCATGGGCCATGTGGGAGAATATGCAGTGGAGGGGGGAGAGGAGGCGGAAGAGTCGGATCCGATTCGCGAGAGGCTGGCGCCACTACCACTGCTGCAAATCGATTTACGACGACATCGACTGCGGTGGTAACGAGGGTCATGTATGCCTGCGGCAGGAGGCTTGCGAGGAATGATTTCATTGGCCGAGGAACATCGGGTGGTTTGCTTAGCGCCAAACAGTGGCGAAGAGGAGGGAGAGAACGACGCGGGGGCGAAGGAGTTCTCTGGAGGCAGAAGGGAAAACATTCCAAAAACTGACTTTGACCGCACTTGGTTGGAGACGTCGCATGCATGCTGGCGCGCGCATGCTCCTATATCTCGGTCAGAAACAGCAAAAGGTGAACACTGCTCCATCTAGGTAGACGATCTACCAGATCGAGGACGCAGAGAAATGCAGTACATGTGATGAAACGCGGTTTCGATTCAAAAATATAATTTAAGTACGGTTTTCATATTAACTACCGTATAGCATACCCCGACACATTCCAGCCACTTCAGAATTCCGACTTTTCAACGGACTTCTTGTGGGTCTTTTGCAAAAACGACACCCTTTAAAAAATGACTACTTAACTAGTGCGAATTATTTTCATCGATTTTTTATGTCCCTATTAATTCAAATAGCTTTTATACAAAAACCAAATCAACAATATTCTCTCTTGCACAGACTTGACAGCCAATTGAAACTTCTTCAAATGTTATTCTTGAAACAAGGTTATCTTGTCATTTTAAAAGGTTCTTAGTTATGTGGTTTTTTAAGATCGCATAATGCATCTTATCAGTACATGTATTGATGCTGCTTTTTCAAGCATAAAAAATGAGCCAACTCCTGTACAAACTGCACTCGCTAAAGAAAACGACTACAGTTGTATTCATTTTTAACATCGATTTTCGATGCCCTTACAAATTTAAACATATGTTACACAAAATATGCACGAAAATATTCGCTCTTGCAGCCAGTTGATATATAATTAGGTCTTCTTCAAATTTTAAACTCGAAGAATGGGTATCTTTTGGTTTTAAAAAACTTTATAATTATAGGATTTTTTAAGACTGAAACACGTTCGTGCATAATAATACAGTATAAAACATGGTCCACATCCATTTTAAAATGTTATGAGAACTACATGACTGCTCCCTAATAATGTAAAGAAATATGTGTGATTCCTTAGGTGAAACGCATAAAGCCTGCAGTGCAGCAGCACGTCGGCTTCAAATTTATTCAGGAAAATTGGAGAAAGTTTTTTTTTTAAATTGACAGATAACTGTTCGAGTATAAAAATTAAGAAGACGTGACTTGCTACCTAATGAGTCCAAGGATAAATATTTTTGTTCATGCTTTCTATACAATATAGTTGGGTTTATTGGGGCATCAAATATGCTTGAGCAAAAGGCGCACTACTTAAGTAGCCTGTTTTTTCAGTGCACTTTTTTCGCTCGGCTGACAAGAAGTTCATTCAAAAACGGGCATCCTCGAGTGACTGGGATATTTAGAGACTATATTGTATGTTACGTGTAATATGACAACACACTGCAAAATTTTGATAAGCACCTTTACGGTACTTGCATGCTGTTCAAGTGGATTTTTATCGTTTACGTTCGAAGTTAACAAATGATTGGCAATCCGAACCTATTTGTAAACAAGTGGAGCCGCTTCATCTGGTTCGGTTGCCGTGTATTGCCGCCTAAACAGGACCCGGGAATAGGAACCACCCCGCCCGCTTAAAAAAGGTGGCCTTACGATATAGTTCAGGATGGGTAAATATCCCCGTGTCTTAACGCTAACACTAACCATAACATAAAACTACACTGCCTCCTTAATCTTAACGCTAACCCCACCTTAAATCTACATCTTCGTCTAATCATGACCCTTACCCCAACTCAGTAGTTAACCTCAAACTTAAACCTAACCTCACCTCAATCTTAAATATGATTTACTTCGAATTTAGCGCAAAGCTACATGTATTGTGTGCGGTTCCTTTTCTTGTGTCCTTTTTAGGTTGCCATACAAATATGTTTACCCGGTTGCATTTTCCTGACATACGCCACCGTGACAAATGTCGTCAGCCACCTGCCCCCGTCACCTAACATAACCCTCGAATTCTAAGCCGTTGTCGGAGAGATGGATGGAGAATTCCATCTCAAAACTCAGGTATTACGGGAAACCGTCCCTGCACCAAGTTGCGCCACGCAACCAATGTGCAACGGGTCACCCCAATGCGGTTTTCGGATTGTATCTTTCGTAAAAAGTCGCTCTTTACATATCTTAGATGCAAACCTCTGCAGCACACTGCAAAAAACGGCCAAGTTATCCGAAGACGTTGAGAGAGCGCAAGGAACGGCTCCATGTCCTGACCAATGTATGAACCCAAAAATACGGTGTCGTGACCGGTCGCGAAACATTACTATGGTCGTTCAAAGCCAGCCATTACAAACAAGAACGTAGGATCACATCGGATTAGACCGGATGAAGATCACCAAAAAAAATCCGAGTGCTCTTGTTTTTAAAAGCGGCACAATGAGCAGGTAGAACAGTAGCGCTCAGCTATGGAACTCAGTGGAAGCCAGCTGAATGCGAACACATGTTTTCATTCATTAACGAGCGGTTTGAACGGCATCACTGCAGTCACTGCATCACTGTAATCCAAAGTGGGCTAACAATAGCAATCATTAGAAAAGATACAGGTATCGAAACCGGGTTTTCGTCAGAGGAATGGTTCGCACAAACATGCGACCAAGAGATACTTCTTAGCAGCAGATGTGAAAACATGCATTGATTTAGAATAAGATACTACACCCGGAAAAAAAATACACTAAAGCTACGGTTGTGAATTCCATTGTACATTGTCAAAGCAGGTTAAGAGTATATTTTTAAGGGATCCGGATTATCTGCAGGGCTTCTTGATTAAATTAGAATAAACGGAGCTTTACTGAAAGCGGTTTTCCTCAATTCCCGAGGTTATTGAAAAACCGCTGAAAACCATGGCTTAATTGCGTGCACTATAGGTTTACTAATTGGAGGACTTACGTTGAATAAGAGGACGTAGGACATTCAATTCACCAGCTGAATAGGTTTTCAGAAGTACCGGTTTGTTTTCCATTCCTAGCGAGTCAAAAAGGTGGAGTTAAGATTCTGGAGAAATGCTTGCTCGAAAATAATAAGAAGGCAAATGCGTTACAAGGGTTGAGGATGGAACTGGATAAAAATTTTAGCTTTGGTCGTATTCAATGGGTAGATTCATTCTAAATAAGAGCTCGGCGCCATTAAATAAAGCTTCGTACTTTGAGCCACCCAAGACCAAAGGGAAATTTAGAAGAGCTTCGACAACTGACCATATCTGTTCACTTTTTAGAACGTTTACCATGGTGCTATTAGCGGGAGTTCGGACACAGATTCGGAAAGCATGGAGCCTAGGGGCTAGAGACCGGGACACCTAATTGAGACCTTGGTAGGAGTTTCCGGTAAACAGTGAGGTCCCTTATTTCAGGCATACGTCATTAGCCTAAGTCAGCTATTCTATCAAGAAACAAGGTGTCAACGATCCCCAATTTTCATAGGATAGGAAGACACGAAGGCTACGTTTGGCAGCCATAGAACTGTACGATACTGGTAGGAGCCTCCAACGTTCGAAAATTTCTTCGCAAGGGCCTGTCAAAAGTCCGAATACCCTGGCAATAAAGATCCCGGGATCCAACTCACACTTCATCCTGTACTACAGTGGCCCTCGCGACTTTTCTGGTAGACATGGTTTGGCGATCGCCCTCTCGCAGCAAGCGAACCGTGCATTGCTTGCTTGGGAACCAGTCCACGAACGGATGGCCTTTGTGCGACCGAAAGGTCACTTTAAAAACATCTCTATCGTCTCCGTGTAGGCACCAACTTCCGCTGTTGAAAAGCGCGACAAAGAGACGTTTTACTCGCAACTGCAAGTGTTACTTGAAAGACTCAAGCGACGTCATCTGTTAATTGTTGCTGGTGACTGACTGGAATGGTCGGACTGGACGTGGTGACTCCACTAAGTCATCTTATTGGCCGTTTTGAGCTTGGTTCTCGATGTGAAAATGGCGAGGCTGCCAAACTTTGCTGATTAGAACCAACTGTTTGTCACGAACACGGGCTTTCAGCATCGCAAAAAACACCTGCTGACCTGGTATTCAAGCGACGGGCATACGGCCAGTCAGATCGACTGCATCCTAGTCAGTTTACGGTTCCGCCGCTGGGTTTATGATAGCCGATCGATGTGTGGTGCCGAGACTGGTAATGCCTATGGATCTGATCATGTTCTCGTCCATACCTGCTTGAAAGTGCACCTATCATCCGCACCCAAAATGACACGCGCTAGACGCCTCCATGTCACCAAAATCCGGCAACCCGGTACTGCCGAGGCCCTGAACAGAGAAATCCGGTTTCGTTTTACTACCCGAGCAGACGAAGAAGGCAGTAGTGAGTGGTCATCACTTAAGGCATTAGTCTATGGTGCAGCTGAGAAAATCCTTGGGTTCACTCAGCGACGCCGCAGTGAATGGATCAGCGGAAGAACCATACAGTTGTCTGCCCAGACGGCTCGAGCCAGGTCCCGTAACGATGCTTCCTTCCGCCAACTCCGAAAGATGACGGCAAAATCGGCTAGGGATGACCAGAATAAATATTGGGCTGAAATAGCGACCTCGACGGAGCAGGCCTCAAACGTAGGTGACACTTGAAAACTCTACCAAATTATCCGCCAAGTTGGTGGTAGGCCCTCTACACTGAGCGACTCTGTTGGTGACGTGAATGGCAGATTTATTGCTGAAAACCCGGCAAAGGTCGAGCGCTGGCGTGAGCACTTCGAGAATCTTCTCAATTTCGATACCGAGCCCAGAACCCCCTTACCACGTGCAACGGAGTCTTCTCTCTCTCTCCTGCCTATGCAGTGTCATGCAACCTACCTTCTGAAGGAGAAGTCACTGATGCCATAAAAAGGTTGCACAACAACAAGGCATCTGGCGCGGACGGTATACCCTCTGAAATCTACACGTCTTGTGTCGACACACTGGCGCCCTGGCTCTATGAAGTGATTGTACAAGCGTGGAGAGACGAGGTTGTTCCTGATGACTGGGGCTCAGGCATCCATGTGCCTGTTCACACGAAGGAAGACAAAACGAGATACAAAAACTACTGTATCACAAGTCTTATCAATTTTGCTGCTAAAATCTTCGCTATTATCCTACTCAGGCGATTCCAGACTGTGCGCGACTCTAGCACGAGAAACAACCAAGCCGGATTCCATGCTTGGCGTGGATGTGCGGACGAAATATTCACACTAAGGCGCATCCTTGAATCTCGCCCTAGATACCAGCAACCGACGGTCGTCTGCTTTGTCAACTTCCTCGCCAAGTTCGATTCCGTTCATCGTGAATCCTTATGGCGGATAGTGGCACTAGATTGAAAATAATTGCCATGATCAAGGCCTATTACAGCTCAACCACTGCGCGAGTTTTGGTCCACAAAAATTTTTCACAAGCATTCGATATTCAATCTGGCGTTCGACAAGGTTGTACTTTGTCACCCATTCTGTTCAACTAGGCTATCACCTGGATTCTTGGGAAGGCCCTGCATGAAGAGGACGGTGTTGAACTTGCACCCAGACGCCGGTTGGCTGATCTCGACTACGCAGAGGATATCGCCTTACTAGCTTCAAACTTTGGTGATCTGCAGTCTATGGTGTCGCGGGTGAATGAAGTCGCTAAATCGGTCGGCTTGTCCATAAACGCAAAGAAGACAAAAGTTTTTCAAGCTGCATCCCTGTCCAGGAGAAAGCACTTCTCGAGGTTGATGGCTCTCATGTTAAAGAGGTGGACAGTTTCAAGGTTGCTGCCGAATGGACAGAGTAAGGATGACATTGTCTCCCGAATCGATGCTGCTCGTCAGGTTTTTTCAAACCTTAGAAAGTGCCTGTGGACCCGACACGACATTTCTATCGCCACAAAGATTCGCATAGACCGTGCGTCTGTCCGGTATGTCCTTCTCTATGGCTGTAAATGCTGGGTTACACGCGTGAAAGATGAGCAAAAACTGGATACATTTGACCATCACTGTTTGAGGCCCATCCTCCGAGTGAAGTACACACACTTCGTCTTAGATGAGACAGTCCACACTCGCTGCGAAAACATCGCAAGGATATCCCAAGTCATCCAATAACGATGACTGAGGTCGTTCGGGCACGTTCTTCGTCACCCACCTTACGAGCTCAGTGGTACTGCCCTTGAACCGACCCAACTACCAAATTGGAGATGTCAAAGAGGGGATCAGCCAAAAACATGGCTCGAAAGTTCGTCAGGACATGGACGTTGTTCTTGGACCTTCGGTATTCGGCGTCCGTCGTTGGCGAAGAGAATGGATTGAGTTGTCCAGATCTGCTGCCGAATACCGTCACGCGTGGAGGAGCACAATTAGTGAGATAATCGAGGCGGGCTAGATCAGGCATGATCACAACCGTAACAAGTACAAATAAGTACAATATCCTTGTCAGTCTAATGCACAGCACGGAGGCTGTCGTACAGTTAAACAGGTGTGCAATATTCCCTCAAAATTTAATGTAATGTAGGTTTCTTATTAACAAAAAGCCTTTCAAGTTACATCCACAAAATGGCACGCCCAGATCTTTCCCAGTGGATAAGGCGTAGTGTACGCGAAGCGGAATCCTTTGGCAAGGAAATGAACTATGTTGTCATCTGGAAAGTGCCTGCACTCATAGATCCACGAACACGATGGCGGCGATGTTGTTCTGCGCCAAAATTTCGTAGACAAAACACAATCCCCACTTCACTTACTATCGCCCGCTTCCATAAATTTGGACGAAAGTGGATTCCGTGCAAAGCAAAGTATAGCTAAACGACTAGACACTGCAGTTTGCTCCTTCCTGCTCTCTGAATGGCTTTGTTTACTTTAGGTTTCTGTGCTGTCCAAGGACGTAAAACGCATCATACAATGCGCACGAAACCTGTTCTGTGGAAACAGAAAGTGTACGAGATCTTGCCACAAGATTGACCAGAATAATAAGGTCTGTGTTGGTCAGCACGGTCCAAGTCATCCTGCGCTATGACTGCTGAGCCTAGAAGGAGCACTACTTAACTGAAGAAGTTCGAGGCTATGGATGGTTCGTTCACACATTTCGTCAATCCGAAAGGGAGTCAATCCACAATGCTGTTTCTTCGACACTATGTTTTTACAACAGACAGCCCGTGAGTTGCGCGTGATCACGAAGTGGATCAGATTAGAGCCCGGCACGCGTCATACGTGATGCGTACCCGCAACAAATTCTGAACATGGGGTGCGGCAGCACGCCCATGCGCAGGATGATACCGCGCAGCCACTTGCGCCAAATTCCTGCACCAGATGGTGGACCGGTTCGGAGAGTGGGTCGGTGCTTGTGAGAGGGAAGAACGTGATGCCAACCATGGGATTCCGTTTTTATGGCACTTAGCTCATACTCCTCATCAAAAACAAACAGAATCGTTTTTATACTATTACGGTGCGCTGAAATCCGTAGCTTTGGAAGCTGGCGACTGACGGATTAGTTCAATCCTCTCAGGTCAAAGAGTTGGGCTATAATGGCTTCATATTAATGTTGTCTTTTTGGCCCTCTCACTAAGGTGGCATCAGAACCCCATGTTTTTTGTGATACCCTGGTCTTTTTTGAATCTAGCAGGTGTGTGCTTAACTCGCAGATGAGTTGTTTAGTTCTGTTAGTCACGGCATCCTATCAATTCCCCCGGTCTTCTTTACTTTGTCTTGACACCGGGCTCAGATGGGCGGGGGAGAGAGTGCGGTAGATGCAGCGAAATTCTGTACGTGTAACTTACCATCCCTGCGCCCATCCTACTTTGGGACATGTAGTGGACACTTTCGTCCGTTATTATCCACCAATGTCCTTTTAATCTTTAGTCAGTAGTGGAGACTAACATTCAACTCAATGGCGGACAAAAAGGGTTTTCCTAAAAAGCTCGAAATTCTGAGGTTACCGCTCGAGAATAAAAGAAATATTTTACGAACAGCTGTACAGATAGACATCCTAAACGATTTCTTAACCTTCAGCTACACGGGGGTTGGATATTTGGATGCACCGGAAATGTCGGGTGATGCAAAAGGTAGGCGAGCGTAAAACGAACATAAAAATAACAGTATTTAGATTTCCTATATTACTAGCATTTTCAGGGCCATTTATCAGCTGTTTTTAATCGACGATGTGCGAGTTGCATGCCAGTCCTACCCCACAATCTGTCGAAGCGAATCCATACTCATATAAATAACCTAGATTTTGTCAGCTGAATTGACATTTGGTAAGTAAATAAAACTGTCGAGAAATGCAGACAGGATCCCTCAGGCTTAACTACACAAAGACTGGCAAGGGTTTACACATAAGGCTAAATATAATTGGGTGAAAGTGCTGAGGAGAAGGCGTGTACCTAAGATTTCTAGACCCACGCAAGACAGGAAGTGTATGCCATTTTCTAAAAAGAAAATGCAGAGCTTCGACTCAGCGTAAGAGGTCTGAGATAACGTCGGGAGATGTCATCGAGTTCATCAAGACTTTAAAGAAGGATGTTTGCTTTGGTCTGGAACCCACGAGCCGCCAATTATTATGACGTCTATTTGCAGGAATCCGTTAGAAAAAAAATAGTAAAACGGGGATCTATATGGACGACAAACGTGGGGGGTTATTAGTAGAGTGGCATGGAAGAGGTACAAACATTTCAATTGCAGGTGGTGGAATTCAAATTAGGAAAAAACATAAAAGCCGGAAAGCCCCGAGAATAAATATGAAGAAATCGCATAGATGCGGGATAAAATGAAAAAGTGGCAAGATGTTGAAACAAGCGACCAAGAAAGCTGAATATTTTAATAACACAATAATATACCACAATATTCAAAGCGAGTGGTGTTGCGGACTATTTTCGCCAATGCCTCGCATGGTGGACGATGTCTAAACTCCAAATGCACCTACATTTTAGTGTGCGGTCATAACTCTGAAAATTCATCAAGGCGTTTCACCAATTAGTAAGTCTGTGTGGATGGGCCCTAGTTCTTCAAACAATCGCCCTGAACGCTGACTGCGAACCGCAAAAAACTCATCTGTAAATTCCTGCTCTCATTCCCCGCTCAATCAATTCTGCGAGTACATTCAAAGACCGTACGCACAACAATGGTGCAAAATCACATTCTAGACTCCTCGGTTATTCTGATAGCTGGTTTGTGCATCTGCCGTGGCGCGCAAAGGGGGCATTTAGTAGATTAGCTGCGCATGGGCCCAGATAGAAAGAAAATTCTTCTTTGTCTGGTACATAACCTGGTTTTCATTATAGGTTTTTTAGCTTACGGAAAGAGTCAGATGATTAAAACTAGCAGATTTACCCCACCAATAAATTGTCCATAACCCCTGAGTTCTGGGGCGAGGCAGCGGAATTGTGAATGCTGGAAATCATATCTAAGTGTGCGGACCCAATCTTGCAGCACAATGATCCAGCCCTGATAACCTTATACTAGGCTCTAGCCGTTCAGATTTTCGGGCCTATTTGCAACTGTTCTGTAAGCCAAAATGACTGTTCCAGCAGACTATACCCAAATGGATTACTATCAAGAGACCGTCAAGCGCAAAACTAACCGTAAGCTAACTCTGGGATCAAGCCCTGGGCAAGTGATGTTATCAGGGTGAATGTGCACCCGCACTACACTTCATAAGTTACATCTGTAAATGGTTGAGTCCCAGCGCCTAGAAATTTAACAAATGATGGGACTCATATGGGTACTTAAAAAGCAAGTAGTGAGATGAGCGAACTAAAAAAGGTAACATACGAGCCTGGGTAGCTGGTTGTGTGGCACTTACGCCAATGCTGTCAATAGTAGAGGATTAGGTATAGGGCAAAAATCAGGCTTAAAGTTGGACGATATTCACACGTGTTTTTTTGGTCAGTGAATGGGGTCAGGGTTATAAAGGCCTGATTGATGGTTTAATGAGTCTAAAACCGCGCTGTATGGAGATACCTGTGTCGTTCTCGACACCCCTTTCGTCTATCACAATCCGGTCTGTGAATAAGCCTTCTGCTCTTGGCCTCTTTCACCCATTCATGGATTATTTACTTTGCGATGACAACAGTGATGTGAGCCTGCCGCGTATTATGGGCGGTGGAAATATTGTCTTGCGCCGTTGAATTGCGGTTTAGTAAAACCAAGTCATCAACGCAAACTGTAGAAATTAGCTGTTGAAACATTAACTTATTAATACCTGATGATTTTGCTAGAATTCGCTCATTTAAAACACCTACGCCTTTATTTTAACGTTCAACACAAAATCCGAAAAAGTGTGTTTTTATACATAGCAGTCGGTCATGTTATTCTGCCCACATAGCAGAGAACAACCCGTAGGAGCGGAAAGGGATATTACATTAATACTTTAACTGTAATTGCAGGGTGCAAATAGGCGAAAGGATAATTAAATAAGTATTTGTTAGACGACGTAAAATATATTATTGGAGCTCCGTAGCTCACACAAGGATGTGTTTTTTCAGATGGATTACGAACGGATGGAAAGGCACGAAATTAAAATGCCAAGGACAGACCTGAAGAGAAGAACTGAACAGGGAGAAAACTGGCATCAAATGAAGGACGGGGCAATAAAAGTGATGAAGAGGTCTTTCTTGTGGCAGACACCGTACATCATCAAGGCGGGTCCTCACCGCGATAGAGGGCACTAAATATGAAGTACTCTACTGAACAGAGCTCTTATAAAAAAGTAAGGCACTCTAGAACTCGGTTGACGACCACTTATCAGAACTCGACGTAGGCGGGATGGATACCAGTTCGTCTTGGAAAGCACTGACAGACTCTAGCATTCAATCACACGAAATGAGCAGAGGTCCATATGGAGGAGTAACTCAGTCTTAATTGAGATGTTTGTATACCAATGCTCAGAGTCTTCTTTCGAAAAAATGTGAACTCAGGTCACTTGTCTCAGACCGAGCCCCCGATTTCGTTGCAATTACGGAAATGTGGCTCAGAGCCGAAATCGTTGATAGCGAGGTTTCAATAGATGGATACCAGCTATTTCCAAGAGACCGGGAAAATAGACTGGGAGGTTGAGTGGCTCTTCACGATAGGACAGATATCTTGGCAGTCAAAGGAGTGAACGCCATCTTCCTTGAATATGAATTTCTCTGGATAAAGTTTAAAAAGGATTGTTTACAAAACCTACCATTATTGACGATTTACAGACCACCAAGCATTCCAAGTGCAGCTGATTAGTCTCTCCTTCATTTGGTCAAGGAAGTAGTCAGTCACCAGGAGGTGCTAATTGCTTGAGATTTCAATGCACCTACATTAGACTGGGTAAATCTGGCTGTTGACGGTGCACCAATTTCCTTCGTCAGCAAGCTAATGGTTCTCACTCTTGACCAACTTCTGGAAAAAAGAATAGCATATCAATGAGCTTAAGAGAGAACCAGAGGGCCAAATGTCTGGAGCTTGTGTTTACGAAGGACGTTTCCAACATTTATGATGTGTATTCTATATTACCCTCCGGATAGAGTGACCATAGTACACTGTTGTGGGATATCTCACTTCATTCTCAGAAGCAGAAGACTACACAAGGCATGCGCAACGTATAGAAGGCTGATGTTAATGCGATGAAGAAAGAACTGTTGTCCGTGAAATAGGATTGATTGCTCAAAAGGGAATCCGGAAGATGGCTGGCGATTGTTTTAGACGATTTAACTGGATCTGCTTGAACTCTTTTTCCAGGGAAGGTGCAAAAAAGGCTAGTCGCCCTGCCTGATTAACAAGAGAACATAACAGGCAGTTTAAGATGCAAAAAATGGAAGGTCTTTAGGCAAACAGGGTCAGCTGAACATCTCGAGGAATTTCGTCACAAACGAAATGCTGTCAAAAATTATCCGTCAGGCAAGGAAAAACTATGAATCAAGAATTATCCAGCAGGCGGTAAATAAGCCTTTAATTTTATTTCATTGTATCAATATTCGATTAAAAAACAAGGACCCAGTTGCAGTAATTATGGGTGGGAATGGTGTTGAAGTCATTGAAAATTGCAATAAAGCCGAGCACTTAGGTCAGTTCTTTGCCTCTGTATTTGCCAGAGAACCTGAACTTCAGCGTGAAAACGACAACAGTGCTGTTATGGACTTTGGTTCATTGCTCGAATAAATACTCTTCCCGGCACCTCTCGTGGAACGATAACTGCGAAATCTCAAAGAAGTCATCTGGTCTGGACGATTAACCGGCAAATTTCTTAAAAGAACTGGCGGCCAAACGCTCCAAATCACTAGCGCATACATTAAATTTGTAATTTGAATCAGGAAACTGCCTTCCGAATGGAAGGCAGCAAATATATACCCCCTATGCATGAGTGGGGTCTCGATCTTTTGTCATTAATTATCGGCCTGACAGCCTTACCTCCATTTGCTGTAAAATAATGGAATCAATAACTAAGAAGGTGTCCATGAAGTTACTAGGAGGAAAGCCGATTACTCTCAGAGCTCCAGCATGGCTTCAGATAGAATCGCTCTTGTCTTTCCAGTTTATTGCTCTCCATAGAGCAGTAAACTCGCGCATCGGACGAAGATGGTAGGGTTGACGTCATCTACACTGATTTAAAGAAGGTGTTTGACAGTGTCCCACACAAACGTCTTAATCTATAAATTATCTGAAAATGGAATAAGTGGAATGCTGCGGACATGAATCGCAGATTTTCTTACAGAAAGATTGTAAAATGTGTGCATCGAAACCTCGAAATCGACACCTACTCTGGTTCTATGTAATGTTCCCCAAGGCTCCATATTAGGGACGTTATTCTTTTTAGTGTACATCAACGACTATTTTGAACACCTGGGTTGCAGCGCCATGATGTTTATGGACGATGATAAATTGTTGAGGGCTATCAGATTTGATGCCGATAGGCATGAACTTCAAAATATTATCAGTTCTCATAGCAGCTGGTCTCCTCATTGGCTCTTTAATATTAACTTTGGGAAAAGTGTGGTCCGAAAACTCTGTACCGGTAGGACCAGTGAGGAGGATGATTCCTATCAAAACCTTCTAAATGGGCAGCCCCTTTCGATTGTCGAGTAACAGAAAGACCATGGTGTTCTGAAAAGCTTCTCACTTAAACCATCTTCACAATGTTTAAAGGCAGCCAAACGCGCGACACAGGTCTTATTTGCGCTCAGACGTGGATTTGTGCAGACTGATTGTGAACTATTTCGAAAACCCTACGGGCATTTGCTCGATCTTACTTGGAATATCCGTCCATGCTTGACGTCCGTGGTTTAAGTAGGATTATCTACAACTGGAACGAGGGCAGGCGAGGGCTACGAAAATGGCCAAGAATCTTAGTCATCTGCCTTACGAAGACAGACTGGCTGAACTTGATTTGTTTCCTCTCAATTATTAGGCAACTCCGCAAAGACCTCATCAAAAACTACCGGATTGTCAGAGGCCACGAGTGTGCCCTAGAATTTGCTGACTTCCTGGAATTGGCTGGGACGGACAATCTGCGGAGTAATCCATGCAAACTGCCGGGGAAGTTGGTTCACACAAACGTCCGTCGGAACGCCTGTTCGCAGATGGTCATTGGAGCATGGAACGGATTCCCTGACGAGGTGGTCCTTTCAGAAACTGTTGACACATTTAAATGAAAACTAGATAATCATTTGCTGAGAAACTTTGTGCATATAATGAAGATTGTGTCAGAAGTGGAAGCCTGCGCCTGGCCTGCACATATCGATGACCTTTGACTTGCATTTGTCAGATTTATTGCTGTCAACGTTTATTCTATGGACATTTTGTGAATGTGAGTAGGGAGCTTAAGGGCGACAGCCTAATTCCCGAATAAAAGTGACTTAAAGTAACTTAAACGGATAAAATGTCAAAGCAAAGCGTATTTGCATAAAGAAAAAACGTTTTTTGAAAAGTCATCACAGCTTTCTTACTGGAAAATAACACTAACAGCGATAATGCAGTCTGCAAGAAAATATTGAAACTGTATTTCTTAAAAAACTCAGTTATACAGCTCAGTGGGATGTTTATGTTCTAAATTTATGCTAGCCTTCACTATTCTGATTGTCCTCGATTCCCACAATGAAATAAATTGTCATTTTAAATCGAGGACCTCAGAACCTTTGCAAAAAACCTGTTTCAAAGCTTGATGATACGTTGAGTTTACGCCTTTGAACTGCCGTACTCACACGAATTTTCGCTACTTTAATTGTTAAATAAAATGTTACTGAGGCCAAAGAGCGAAATGGATGCTACGAATGCAGTTTTTACAAGCGCTCTCATCACACAAGTGACCGTCGAATTGCATGTGTTTGAGCTTCTTCTGGCTGCGGCAAATACGTGTGGAAATAAATAATGAATGGTGTCATGGCGTGTCAGAGATTGTCACACGCCTGTACGCGGTGCTTTACAAATGAAGATGAGATGAGTTAGCTGCGATGCTAATGACCGTGATTGATGACAGGTACGCTTTCAATGAGTGCGCGAACGACCATGTAAGAGAAACAAATCTCTCTCATAATTACCTTACATATTGATTACGGAATGGCTTCTGTCTGTCGTTTGCAACCTCGAGTTTGTTGAACTGCTTTATCTTTTCTTTTTGTTTAATTTGAATATGCTTCCAAAATGCTCGTTGGACTACTTTTTAAACTTTTTCGAAAACTTAACGTCGCATCGGGGTACCGAAACCCTGTCTTTGATCAGTATTGCATGCAGAGCCGAACTAGGAAAATGTGTTCTCTTCTAAAGCCTTTCATGCTGAATTGTTGGACCCGACTACAAATGAAGGAAAATTATCTTCAGTCACTGCCAACTGGCTGTAGGCAAAGTCACAAGGACGTCAAACTGACAGAAGTACGAGAGCACCAACTTCAGTTGGCTCAAAAGTATGAATATCGAACGTTCAGAATGGTTGACTTTCTAGGTTTAACTCTGGGTTGATTACTGAGTACTGAGATTATTGTGCATTCGCAGAAAGATCTCGTTGTTCAACGATTTTGCCATTGTACAAAATATATTTTGGAGTAGAAGCATCGGCAGGGTGGAATGATCTGAACTTTCAATTTCTGCAAAAAAAGATATTTGCATCTGCATTTTGTGTGTATGGGGTGATATTTTGTAGGTTAATACAATAGATGTGGAAATTTAACGGTCACCGTGCAAAAATTTGCACATGGCCACGAATTAACAAGTCAAATTAGGTTATCACTCTTAAAGACTAACATAATCTTTAGCCCATTTGAGTATATTTGTAGTTTTATTTTAACAGATCACGAAACATACAGAATTATTTGAATATACTGTTAACACTTTTCGCCCGGATCCCGGATGGGAAAGTTATAATCGTTGGTTGCTGATGATGGCCAGTGTTATTTCTTTCCCTATTGTTGACATCTCCCCCAGTTGTCGCTCTCATTCCATTTCGCATGTCCTTTACCGTCAGCATCTCCATGACCCTCACCCGCAATTGCCGACTGCGCTGCACTCCTCGGCGGTATCTGAATGATCATTTGTGACCACCTCCGAATTCAAACATGTCGATTGTACAGTTCTTTTGTTGTTCTTTCATTTGTAACCGTTAACATAGATCCTTTACGCTATAAACTTATTCTCTCGTTCGATCCATACATGTTTGTTTGACAAAGTATTTGACGATTCCGCCAGCGTAACATGACCGGAAACTATTCCAGGTGACCATGTCCACGCTGTGTGCTATTCTTCACATTCTTGGACACTACAGTATAATCAGTAACAAACCCTGCAAGGAACACTCGCTGATATGACGCTCCGAAAAGCCTTATTCTGATCTACAGGAATCAATTACTAGGGCCCTAGTAGCAATCGTATATCAAGGCAATATCGCAAATAGCGAATTTTTGCCATTGGCTTCACCAACATGTAATAAGCTCCCTTCCTGACGTAATCTGACTGCTGATTGGTTGGTAGCCCTTAGTCACGAAGGCCCTTCACGCGCGCGTCAATGCATGCCAATATATTACGGCGTGGGCTTGTGACGTGTGACGTGACAGACCTATCCCTGTATTTTTTTATTTGTATATTTTGAAGGGTTACAGACATTGCCCTTGATGACCCTATTAATGTCAATTTATCATTTCATGTGTACAGTCAATATAAAATGGTGTACATTTAAAAATGTTTGAGTCAAAGCCTAACATAACATCAAATGCGTTTTCACAGCCATAGGCGAAACATTGTGGAACAAAATTAGAGCCCGAAAGATTTTAAAAGGCTGGTTTTAATTAATCATGTTGCGAGAGTCGTCTCTTGTCAAATATAATGCCATCAAGCCTTCTTTTAAAATCAGTTATGCTGTCAGAGGTAACCGTCTCGTTTGGAAACGAGTTCCAAGTTCGTACCACTCGTTGGCTGAAACAAAACTTTCTGAGGTTCAATCGCGTGCATTCGCTATTAACCTTGTAAGGATGACCACGCAGATGAGTTGTGCAGGTAAAGTTGAAGAAATCCTCCGTTCTCAGGGAGGAATAATGGCCCCGGATAATCCGGAATGTCCAGAGCAGGCTACACCGTAAGTGCCTGTAGGAAAGAGAAAATAAGTCAAGCTTTTTCAATCTGTCTTGGTACGGTAAAGTCTTAAGACCGTCAACCATCTTCATTGCTCTCCGTTGCATCTGTTCGGGGAGATCAACATCTTTCTTTATCCATGGTATCCAAGCTGGTATTCCGTAATCGAAATGCGGTCTCACAAAGACGCCATAGACTTTTCCGAAGAGATCAGGGGGGAATATTTTAAACGCACGTCTGATCCAATGTTGCCTTCTGGACTGCTTTCTTACAGTGTTCTGAGGGCATCAAATTCGCAGTTGTCCACATGCCCAGATCTTTGTATGTTTCTTCCTCTTTTAATGCAGGTCCAAAGTACTGGTGTCTCAGAGATACTTTTTCGACCGGCGCTTATGTGTAGCATCACGCACTTGGATACATTAAACTTAAGAAGCCATCTAGCCGACCAGGCACTTAGTTTGTCGATATTCGATTGTAACCATTTTGCGTCATCAGCGCAGCTGACTTCAATCCGTATTTGAATGTCATCTGCAAACATGACAGCTTCACAATCTAGGCCATTGAGACAGTCGTTCACGTAGATTAGGAAGAGAAGGGGGCCCAAAACAGAACCCTGTGGAACACCACTTTCTGCTTTTGCCCATTCTGAGCTAGAGTTTCCAACAACAACTCTCTGTACTCTGAAAGACAAGAAACTCTTGATCCAATTGAAAAGTTTTCTTTGAATTCCTACGTTCCAAATCTTCTGCAAAAGAAGCCCGTGTGGTACACTATCAAAGGCCTTTTGAAGTCAAAAAATACAACATCTACTGCATGACCCTTGACTGTGGCCTGTGTCCATTTCTCGTGCGACTGAAGGGCACTCGTGGGACAGGAACGTCCTGGACGGAAGCCATGTTGGGCATCGCATAGGATTTGGTTGTTTTCCAGATAGCGCATTAAATGCCTCTTGATAATACGCTCCATTATTTTACACGCTATGCAAGTTAAATTGACAGGGCGGTAATTTACACAGTCCAGTCGTGAACCTCCTTTATTGATCTGGGCGATGAATGCGCACTTCCATTCTTCCAAGAGTTTGTTTTCTTCAAAGGACTTTTGGAATATGATGGACAGTGGTACACACAGTTCGTTAGCAAGTTCTCTTAGTGCTAATGCAGGAATTTTATCCGGCCCAGGCGACTTGGCAGGCTTTATACGGAGTAATTTGGTTTTAACCTACGGTCGGTGAAAAGTCTTGGTCTAGGTCCTCTGTTGTGGATGAGGAGGAGGTGGAGGAGTAAGGGAAAAGGGGGAACACATTGTTTGACAAACTTGTTGAATAGCAGCAAAATTATTAGGCTCTCTGGTGAAGACGGTCTGGAAGAATTTGGAAAGAAGGGATGCTTTAACCTGGTCGTCGGTCTCCAGTTTTCCGTCTGCAGACCTAAGGGCAGGAATAATTTCCTGAATTCTCTTTGTACTCCGTATGTAGCCATATAGCATTTTGGGGTGTTCCAACGATTTTTGCAGTATGTTTAGTTCAAAGTTCCTCCGCAGCTACGCAGCCTCACATTTACAAACGTTGCGTTGCTGCTTATATTCCCGTAAGTGAGCATCGGAGCCGGTTTGTCTGTAACGCCTCCAGAAGCGATTTCTTTTTTTCTGAAAGAGGCCTGCGATTTTGTGTTTATCCACTTTGGGTGGTTTGTGGTTGTCTTTATCCTGAGAGGACAGTTGAGGTTAAGCAATCCTTTTCAATAACGAACTCAATGTTGTCCAATCTTTATTGGTTTCAGCATGTAGTTATGTTTCCCAGGATATCTCTGACAGTTGTCTCAAACATAGCGGTTGTTTGAAATTGGTTTCGAATTTCAAATACCTCGAGCCTACGAGTTTTTAGTCTCTACCTCAGTGTAGAAGACACGGTGTTGGAAAAATCTATTTAAAGAATTGTCTTTATATTCCTCTGAGT
This sequence comes from Schistocephalus solidus, assembly GCA_017591395.1. NCBI lineage: Eukaryota > Metazoa > Platyhelminthes > Cestoda > Diphyllobothriidea > Diphyllobothriidae > Schistocephalus > Schistocephalus solidus. Next base: position 61,407 of record WEDG01003551.1, on the reverse strand, counting down.
TTGTAAATTGCAACTTGGACCCTCGATCTTTGCTGCTTTCTGAAACTCACGCCGGCTGTATGATCCCTGCATCTGCTCTCAATCGCGGAAGGGACTCAAACCAAAGGCTGAGTCCTTATATTTTCAAATTCTTATTGTTGAAAACTCAGCTGACTCTCTGTTAATTTTGTGGCAATTATAACATGCAAAACTCAAGTTCCATAAGTTTATTGTCACAAAAATTGGTCCACAACCAAGCTGCTTGGGACCGTCTCTCGGCGCCTCTACCCTGTCGGCCATATTGGCAGGGGATCTTGTTAAGCAAGTTAATGGACACGCAGAAAACAATTTTAACTAACGTTATTTTGCTATTTGTTCACCGCCCGCTAAACGGGGTAAAAGTTCAGTCAGCTTAACTAATGTAGCTTACGAAGACGAAACATGTATTGGGTGTTTCAGCCTCCAGCAGAAATTCTCAGGGATGGGGCAGGAAATAAGGAATCTAAGACAAGAAATAGATAACTTAAAAAAATCTATATCTTGCCCAACTGCTAAAAAAGCTCCTGTTCATAATAAACCTACAACAAAGCAAAATTCGTTTTCATTTATAGCTTCTTCAAGCTTACATAAAAGCCACATTAAACATATCGCGATAGCTGGACCCGGTAAACCAGAGGAATCTTCGCTACTTCCGAAGGGAGCGCAATCTAGTCCTTGCGCCACTCCAGCAGTACTTATTTCGGGTAGCATCAGCACTAATCTGGCTTAACCGCCCATCGCTACATCACTGGTAGACGTTGCACCAACATGCGATGTTGAAGCGGTTGGCGAGTTCGTTAAGCCAAAGAAGAAAAAGTCTAAGAAGAACAAGTCATGCAGAGATTTGGCTCTAGCCTGCCCAACACCCAGTTCATGTGGACCTACCGGGCCAAGTGAATTGGTTACCAGTACTCACTCAGCTGAAAGATCTGAGTTACAAACGGGCCCTCGTTTGAGTCGAAAACATAATTTAGTCATTAAAGGGGTCCCGGAGTCAGCTTCAAGTATTCCAAAGGAGCGAGTCAAACATGACTTGGATCTCCTTCAATTGTATGCAAAAACGATGCTAACGGACGGCGAGTCCATCCACATTCTCAAGGCATATAGAATAGGGAAAGCTTACGCCTTTGAAATCCCTATTTGTTACATAAAAGTAGCAAGAATAAGAAGCAAATTAAAGAAGTAACAGTCAAGTTAATGCAGGCAGGTTGACGTGGTACACTGATATTGTTAAGGTTAAGTAGTCACAAATTCTTCGTGGTTCTGTAACATATGTATGTCAAGCCGATGTTTGAATGTATACACAGACTGGGACATAACAATCGCCTCAGGTAGGTTATTCCACGGTTCCACGACACGGTTGGTGAAAAAATACTTCCTCACATCCAATCTTACTTGGGGCACACTTAGTTTGAATGGATGACCTCGGAGATTTTTCGTAATGGCAAGTTGGAAAAAGTCATCACATAGGAGGGCGCAATCCATGCTACGCACGATACGGAAGGTTTGTATCAAGTCTCCGCGCAACTGCCTATAACTCAGAGGATAGAGCTTTAGGTTATTTAGACGAATCTCATATGGCAGTTCGGCTTGACCTCTTACTAATTTTGTGGCTCGCCGCTGCACCCTTTCGAGCATGTTGTAGTCCTGTTTGGGTCCACGGTCGCCAGGCTTGGATCGCATATTCAAGATGTGGCCTTACAAACGTACCAAAGACTTTAGATCATCAGTATTCATCGAAAACTTTAAATGCCCACTTGATAGCGTACAGTATTGAATTGGCGGATTTAGCTGCCTTGGAACATTGCGTAGAAGGCTTCAGGTTGTCCTCCATCCAAACTCCAAGATCCTTCTGTGTGTGTGCTTCTCGGAGTGGCAAACCGTTCAAATAGTAGGGTCGCATATCAGTGACCTGATTTCGATTTCCCAGACGTAGCAGGGTGCATTTGTTTGAGTTGAAGGACAAGAGCCATTTGCGGGACCAATCGTCCAATCGACGAAGATTTTCTTGGAAATTGTCTGCATCAGCAGCATTGTGGATAACTTTCCAGATTTTTATATCGTCCGCAAACATAGCAAAGTTACAGTCCAATTCCTGTACACAATCATTAATGAACAAGAGAAATAGGATCGGTCCGAGCACTGAACCTTGTGGGACTACACTCTTGATGACTGTGCGCTTTGATCGCGATCCGCCTACGCAGACCACTTGGGAACGACCGACGAGAAAATTCTTGATCCACCTAAGAAGTTTGCCGCCAATACCGAACATTCTCAACTTGTGAAGGAGACGCTGGTGTGGATGTTTTAAAATTAATGGTGAACTAGAAAAAAATAGGAGTGAAAAAAACTCCTACCATAAAAATGGAGTTAGAGTTCAATAAGCCTTCATTTTTTAATAGAAGGTAGGAGAAAAAAACTGCTTAGGAAAAAATGGTCGGGTGGTAGAGTAGGGTAATACGGTAGTAGCATTTCAGAATGAGATAATGAAACGTCGAGGTGATTAGTTCTTGATCACTTAGGCGTATGAAACAAAATCTCACGAAAATGCGTCAATGAACTTAAGTCCTCAGCATCTTAGGATCGAGAATTGAATTCTGATGATGTTTAGTAACCAAAGAAACGGTAGCATTTTATACTGTGGACCACCGAATGTGTACGTCCGAATGACGTCATTGTTTGGATGACTGGTGATATAAGGAGAAATCATAGTTCATGGGTGACCTGAGGTAGCGAAAATATAGTTTCAAGAGGGTCATTTGAATTCCCAATGGTCCTTTATCCGAGTCATGGGGAAAGCTTCTAGGAAAAGATGAGGAAAATAAAAGGTTAATAGAATCAGTGTTAAGATAAATGTGCAGTCTTCGCTTGAATGCAGATAGACTAGTTAACGACCTAATTTCAATTGGCAAGTTATTCCAAAGAAAACTATACCTAGAAGCAAAGAAGAGAGAGCGTTCACACGTGGAGGATGCAGGGGAGGTATAATTAGTGCAGAATTTCTTAGGTTATAAGGAAGACTAACAGGGGTAATGACAGAAAGCTTGGGGAGAGTTGAACTAATATTTAGTCGGAAAAGGAGACAAAAGCCTGCTTCAAGTCTCCTGACCCAAAGAAATTTAAGCTTTATTAGCTGGCATCTTGTTGAGTTGGAAGTAGTTGAAAATGTCGGAAATAGGAGTTTTTCGTGAAATGTCTTTGGACATTTTTAATTTTTTAACGGCTAGATTCGTTCATTAAACCGAAGAAAGGACAGCAAAATTCAAGAATGGGAAGTACAAACATACCATAAAGTCTTAATTTAATTTCATGAAGGTAGAAATTATAAGAAATAAAGCCGCAAATCTGAGCAGATTTGGCCGTTATTCTATTGGCCTTGGTGTGCTGACGACCACCACCTTAAAACCATCGTCTCACTGCTCGAAAGTGGCGAAGAGCGCAATTGCAGTGTTTATTTATTTATTTATTGCCAGTTTACAGGCAAGGTCAAAAGGGATATATACAGTAGGGGGTCCAGCTGACAGTGAAAAAAACTCCTGACCGTTCTTTAAGGTATTTTCAGGAGAAAAAACTGCAGCTTGTTGAACAGATTAAAGTTTAGGACAGGGAAGTGTTGACACAGGTGCACAGTGTAGTACTTCTCCTTTCGGTGTTGTGGATCTGGTCTTCTGTACTAGCAGCAAGTATGCCGGCGAGCGGCTGCTAGCTGTAGACTGAGGAATAACCCGATTACGGACCAGCAATATTGCCTTCAGCATGAAGTCCGGCATAGGATTCAGAGTCCGTGGACGCCATCAGAACGGAAAAGAGCTTCCAGAGAATCAGCACCCAAAATTCGCGGAAGGTGTCCTGAATGTAGAAAAACTAGTGACAGCTCTCGTAAACAAAGGATAGTTTTGCTGAATTTTTAATACTTCTGGGTAGTTTATTCCAGATTGCTATAGCGTTTACCGAAAAAAACTGACGGTATTTAACGGTGCGTGCCAAAGGAAGAAATAAGAATACATCTCTATGATTGGTGCGCCGACAGTGATCGAGCTGCCTCAGGGATGTAAGGGGGTTAAAGGTAAAACCGTTAAAAAGCTTGAACAGTAAAATAGTCCCTTCTGTAATCTACGAAGCCACAAAGGGTCGAGGCTTGTAAGCTCACAGCGTTGTTGGTAGGACAGGTTTCTGTGCTCTGAAGTAATAACTCTTTTAGTAAAGAAGTGCTGGACTGATTCTATCTTCCTCCGTTCACTCGCGTGCAGAAGACTAAATAGAAACGAGCAGTATTCCAGACTAGGTCTGACATACATTTTATAAAGGCTGGTCCTAATATTGAGTGTTTTAAAATTTCTGAGAATAAACCCAGTGGTTTGGCGTGCTTTAGAGACAATCAGGGCGCAGTGCTCTGACAGATTAAGACTACTAGAATATCATATGCCCAGATCCGTTATAAACCCGGGCACATTTAAGTCATGACCGTCTATGCTTAGATGAGGCTGATGGTTGTCACAACTTACCATAACGGAGCATTTGTGCCAAGAGAGCGAAAGGCGCCATGTGCGACCCCACTGAGCGAAGGCTTGAAGATCCTTTTTAAGAGCTCAAGCACAATGTGGCGATCGACCGGTTTATAACGATAGGCAACTTTTTAAATCATCAGCGTACATAAAGGGCCTAACATACTGAAAACAATCAGGAACATCGTTCACAAAAAGGCAAAATAGAAGCGGGCCGAGTACACTACCCTGAATAACGCCACTCCTCACGTGCGTGGGGTTGGAGATAACATCGGAAATTTTTACCCGTTGTGCGCGATCATTCAAATAGGAGGATATTAAGTTCAGAAGCTTGTTACCTATGCCGAAGGAGGTAAGTTTCAGCAGGAGGAGATCGTGGTCAACACGATCAAAAGCCTTCGTGAAGTCGAAATAAACGGTGTAAATTGCAAAACCACTATCTCTAGATTGTAGCACATGATCAAACTAAGAGAGCTGGCAGGTGTCACAAGATCTTTTTTCGAGAAACCCATGCTGAGCCGCATTAAGTAGGTTATTCTCTGTTAGGTGACGCATCAACTTGTCTTTAATCAAGGTCTCTAATATCTTCGAGGCTGCTGGCAGTGTATTTATTGGCCTAAAGTCGTCAAATGACGTAGTTCTGCCGTGTTTGGGTATAGGCAAAATGTGCGATTCCTTCCATAAAATAGGGAATGTTTCACTTTCAAGAGCAAGATTGAATATCTTATACAGAAGTGACGGAAATATATCATTTGCATCCGCCTTTAGAACGCTGACCGGGACGCCATCTGGTCCAGGACTGTAAGATTGGCGAGAACGCCGAATGGCTACGGTTACGTCCCAGAGGGTAAAAGTTATGTTTTCGAGGACGTAACCGGTCCAAACCCGGACGTTTGGAAAGTGGGTGACCGAATGTTCACTGAAAGTTCTAGACAAGAAAGCATTGAAGCTATCAGCCGTCAACTTAGCGTCAGCTATAGGGTTTCCAAAAGCGTCTCGAAGTACAGGGTACTGAGTTTTTCTCTGCGATTTTACAGTCCGCGAAAAGAGTTTTGCAACATTGTACGAAGGGTTTTCGGGAAAGTTAACCTCTTCAGCTAGTCGCTTTTCTTCGGAGAGCCTCTTAGCCTGTTCAAAGATTTGCTGGATCAATGGCAGGACGGAAGTGTCATTTAGTCGACGAAAACGACGCGAGAGTCTACGCAATCTACGGCGGAAAGGTAAAGGGAGGTAGACTTCATCCTTGACATTAATTATTTTCTTACCAGGAACAAAACGAGAAATGAGTGGACCTAGAACTTGGTAGAATGTATCAGTACAAACATTCACATCCAAACATAGAAAGAAGTTAGTCCAATCGTGGGAATTAAGATGTGTTAGTAATTCCCCATATTTGCTGATCGGAAATCGTGGAAAAAGCTATATTTTTTTGAAAACGTTTCATCAGCCTCGATTTCTAGTGAAGAAACAACTATAGCATGGTCTGAACTCCCAAGTGGGTCTAAAGGTGAAACTGACAGTGGCTGACAACCTCTGCAGAAGATAAGATCAAGTATGGTTTGATCCTCGGGTGGGAAAAATCAACTACCTGATCCCACATGCCAGTATCTATGGCCTCAAGCAAGTTTTCGAACTTTGCAGGACCGGAAGGTGGAAACCAATGAACTTCAGGGAGATTGAAGTCACCTGCAATCAAGCAGTACTTCATATTTAGGTCAACTGCGGCATGAAATGCCTGTGAGAGACGGAGATCGTAATCCCCACTTGCGTTTGGGGGGCGATAGACACAACCGACGAGTAAAGAGTAGTTATCTTTAAGAACTACTCGGAGCCAACAACTCTCTTCTACCGCGGTAAATTGTCGATAATCCAACGGCAGAAAGGTAAGTGGCTGCTTAATATAGATGCAGCTTCCACCGCCACGGCCCTCGTGTCGATCGTTACGAATATAGTCGTACCCTTGAATATTGAGTTCAGAGTTGGATACACAGGGTGTTGCCCAAGTCTCTGTAACTATTACAATGTCGGGGCAGTGGATGAAAACCAGAGTCTGGAGCAATGGCATCTTATTAAGCAGAGATCTGGCATTTAATACGAATAATTTAAGCGCGCACGTTTTTGTTTCTGAGAAGGGACAGTTAGGCTGTCAGAGTGAATGCCTTCGGCCAAAGAAATGTTCTTTTCACTTGAACAATTTGTCCGTTTCTTATTTGGAGATGTGCCTCGCCATTGGTCCTTCGTGTTTCCAGTTCTATTATTAACTGTCTCATTTTTAGTCTCTCCTTCAGTCCGTATTCCGGTTGAAAAAAACTTCAGAATGCAGGCCCCGTAGGGTTGCTTTTTCTCTGTAGCAGGAGCTGTGCCTGTGCTTCGTTTTCCAAGATGATTTTAAGAGGTCTTGGTCGAGAATTTGATTCGGGTGCGGACAGAGCTTTCCCTATTCTATATGCCTTGAGAATGTGGATGGACTCGCCGTCCGTTAGCATCGTTTTTGCATACAATTGAAGGAGATCCAAGTCATGTTTGACTCGCTCCTTTGGAATACTTGAAGCTGACTCCGGGACCCCTTTAATGACTAAATTATGTTTTCGACTCAAACGAGGGCCCGTTTGTAACTCAGATCTTTCAGCTGAGTGAGTACTGGTAACCAATTCACTTGGCCCGGTAGGTCCACATGAACTGGGTGTTGGGCAGGCTAGAGCCAAATCTCTGCACGACTTGTTCTTCTTAGACTTTTTCTTCTTTGGCTTAACGAACTCGCCAACCTCTTCAACATCGTATGTTGGTGCATCGTCTACCAGTGATGTGGCGATGGGCGGTTAAAGCCAGATTAGTGCTGATGCTACCCGAACTAAGTACCGGTAGAGTGGCGCAAGGACTAGATTGGGCTCCCCTTCGGAAGTAGCGAAATTTCCTCTGGTTTACCGGGTCCAGCAGTCGCGATATGTTTAATGTGACTTTTTATGTAAGCTTTGAAGAAGCTATAAATGAAACGAATTTTGCTTTGTTGTAGGTTTATTACGAACAGGAGCTTTTTAGCAGTTGGGCAAGATATAGATTTTTTTAAGTTATCTATTTCTTTGTCTTAGATTCCTTTATTTCCTGCTCCATCCTTGAGAATTTCTGCTGGAGGCTGAAACACCCCATACATGTTTTCGTCTTCGTAAGCTACATTAGTTAAGCTTTACTGAACTTTTACCCCGTTTAGCGGGAGGTGAACAAATAGCAGAATAACGATGGTTAAAAATTGTTTTCTGCTTGTCCATTAACTTGCTTAACAAGATCACCCGCCAATATGGCCGAGTGGGTAGAGGCGCCGAGAGACGGTCCCAAGCAGCTTGGTCGTGGACCAATTTTTTTGTGACAATAAACTTATGGAACTTGAGTTTTGCATGTTATAATTGCCACAAAATTTAACAGAGAGTCAGCTGAGTTTTCAACAATAAGAATTTGAAAATATAAGGACTCAGCCTTTGGTTTGAGTCCCTTCCGCGATTGAGAGCAGATGCAGGGATCACACAGCCGGCGTGAGTTTCGGAAAGCAGCAAAGATCGAGGGTCCAAGTTGCAATTTACAAACTCAGAGGAATATAAAGACAATTCTTTAATAGATTTTCCAACACCGTGTCTTCTACACTGAGGTAGAGACTAAAAACTCTTAGGCTCGAGGTACTTGAAATTCGAAACCAATTTCAAACAACGCGCCAACTTTGTTGCATGCCATCAGACGCTAAGACTTTTGGAACATTCACTAGGCCGCATTTGGAAAATGCTATACAAGCCCGGAAACCCTGGACAGTTCAAGATCAGAACTGCCTCAAAAAAAGTACAGAGGAAAGCCACCAAAATGGTTAAAAGTCAAAGATCCTTGCCATATCTAATTCGCCTAATGAATCTTAATCTGTTCCATTTGAGTTATAGGCAAATGCGTGGTGATCTCCTGCAGACATTCCGCATTGTGAAGGGATTGGATTGTTGCCTGGAATTCTCGGACTTCTTTGAATTTGCCGCCACGACCCATCTCCAAGGTCACCCATTGAAACTTCGTGTCCAGCAGGCGAGACTGGATGTGCGCAAGTTCTCCTTCTCTTTCAGAGTGGTTAAATCATGGAATGCCCTCCCTGAAGACGTTGTGATTTCACCATCGCTGGAAAGCTTTAAAAGGAACCTTGGCAGTTTAATGTTCCAAAACGAGCCTGAACGACGAGGAATTTATCTTAACCCTTGAGAGTCGTGCACCACTTGTCATATTTTATAACCGCCTTTCGTACTTTTGCAACCCACACGGTTTCTCTGTATACCGCACTTAATTTTACGTTACAAATAGGGTACTCAAAGGCCCATGCCTATTTTCTATTATACGAGAGAATCATGACTTCAAAAACAAAACACAATAAATAGTTTGCCAACCTTGAAACGAGTGTGATAGTCCAAATTCGAGTCGAATTTCATTGCTTAAAATCCAATGGGAAGAGGCTTGAGTTGGCTGATGTGTCGTTCCTGGTCGTAGATAAATTCTCTTATTTCAACCCTCGGTTACTTAGAGACTTTGAACCTAAAAAAATGCATCATTCAATGCACAATCTCAGACTTATCCAACTCTAGGGTATTGTACAGATATAGTAGAGAGTTTTTGTTACGAAAGTTTATTGTAACAGAGTATGAAACGTAGGAAAATACACATATAAATATAAATGAGTCATTTTAGGCAAACTTACAACAAGGACAGAACGGTATGGAAACATATATGCAGGAACCGGATTGCATATCTTGATAAAGAACGGTGTACAATGTTAAAACGACGATAACAATGACAGACCAAAATTCAAACTCAGAACGAAACGTTAATTGAAATTATCGTATATGGATGTCAGGGGGATTGACCAGATCCATTTGTATCCCTCAATCCACCGTTCTTTAAAAAGATTCCTCATTCGGTTACCAAAATAATCATGTAAGGTTCGGCTGTATTTGACTGTTACAAACGTTGTTAGTCTGATAAGCGTTAGGTTTGGAGTAAGTGTTGGGCTCAGATTTAGATTTGAGTTTAGGGTTGGGTTTAAAAGGTAAGGGTTTGGGATGAAAATGGGGTACGGTTTTGGCTAAGAATTCGGGGTGAGTGAGGAAAACGAGCTGTCTATAAAGTCAAGTGATTTGTACACTAACCGCAGTAAAATAAATACGAAAATCCTAAGTTGGGAACGTCTGGATGAGTCCTGATGTCGGTCATAGTTCCTTTTTGACTTACGCGTTAGGTTAAATAAAATTTTTATTCTTTGAGTAGAACATTACTTGCTGTATCTTCCTCGACCTACAACCAGTCCTAGGACGCCCGCCAGGTGCTGTTTTAAATTAACTTTATGCAAAGCCGCCAAGAAGGTATGTCAGCTGTAGAAAGGCGAGAGTGGAATTTCGTTTATCCGAACGTGAAATGTACACAACTAATATAAATTGATTGATAATCCTACCAAAGTTATTGTATATTTAACCTATTATGTGATGCTGGCCAACTATTGTCATGTGTTGTGACTAAGTTTTTAGTTTTTCGAACATACAATTTTCAGCGTCATATATGAAGGTAATGTAAGCGAGCCCTGCGTCTGTTTGAATGTTCTGTTAGATTTAAAAAGTTTGTAGTTGCTTCTCCTTGGCATAACGACCGTGTTAGAGAGCGAGATGGCCTTGAGTTGGGGCGGACCGTAATGTATTACCCCTGATAACATTTTCCCTGCTTAAGGATAGCGCATATAACGCAGAAAAACGCTTCGGCCTCGGAGGCCTCGTCAAGTAATTTGGGTTTGCACTCATGTATGCACGTGCTGACGGTGCACGCCCGTAAAATATACCGGTTCACGACATAAATGCGCCTGAAGGACTCTGATTCACCATGTTGAGCGTAAGTGCGATTTCACGGGCAACAGACATCGACACAGCTCACGTACTCCGTCGAGGAGATGTTGACTCAGCAAATCAAAGTATGGAATATTAACCAATTACGTATTGGTCTTGCATAAGCGTAAACAAATGCTCTGGTAGAAATTATGTTGATTAGTTACTATTAATATTTTCAATAACTCCATGGAATGGTAGAGTTCACCGAGTGGGCCCATCTGCTGAACTTGGATTTGAAGGAATTCCTTGAAACGAAAAGAAGTGACGGTCGTTTCCGATGCTGTTCATAGTGTGGCCCAACAGCAGGTTGAACGCAGGGATTGTGACTTGCGCGGTATTTCTTCCCTCACCCACCTTGGCCCGGTGTCAAGCTGCTGTCAAGGGGACCGAAAGAATGGGTCGTGCATAATATCTTAAAAGACTAAACAACCCGTTTATGTTATATGCGACATGACCTCCCACATGACTTGATTTTTATATAGCCCTCATTGTCAGTTGGTTTGTAGTATTGTTTGTGAGAAGCTGGTATAAGACAGTAGACGACTTAAAATCAAGCCAGCACGGCTTTAAATCATCATATTTTCAAGTATGAATTGTGCTATCGATCTGAACAAATTACTTGAGCAGGGTTGTAATACTTAACTTCGTGCAACCTAATCTCAAGATATTTCAGTTACATCAGAATTCTTTCTTTTGAACGAGCCTATTTCTGACATGCTGCAAAAAGCATGCCCTGTAAAAGGACAACTTAAGTAGTATGCATTTTTTTCTTTGATCCTCAATGCCCTTATAAATTCAAATATAATTTATAAAACCTTCGCACAAAATATTCTTCCTGTAATCTTTTCGTACCACAGTTTATACTTAAAAGTGGACCATCTTTCGGTTTTGAAAAGTTCCTAATTATGGGATTTTTTAAGACCGTAAAATGTTCATTTATAATACCTCGTATCCGTTGATTTATTATCTTTGCCTATAAAGTATACAACATGATCCACATCAGCTGTAAGGTTTTCTGAGAACTATGTGATCTTCTTATAGCTTAGATAAATGTGTATTTTTCCTTAGGCAGAATGTTTACAGCATGTAGTGTGGAAATCTTGAATGCAAATGCAATAGCAGCGTCCGACCTAGGTCGGTTTCAAAACTATTCGGCAATTGAAACCTTTTTTAAAGCAGAAAGATACCCTTACTTCAATTATAAAATATGATAAAAACGTTATTGGCCGCCATATGAGTGCTAGAAGGAATATTTCTGTGCATGGTTTATATAAATTTTATTTGAATTTATAAGGGCATTGAAAATTAATCAGGAAAATGTATAATAGTGAAATATCCATTTTCTTACGAAGTAGGGTTTTTCCAGGCGATCAGAAACAAGCTCGCTCAAAGTCCGGCGTCCTGACGTGACTAAAATATCTTGAGATTAGGCTGTACTTTAATCATTATCGCAACCCTACTTAAGTAACTTTTTCGAATTGAAAATGCATTTCCGAACCTCCGTTGGCCCTTCATGAGCTAGGAAGTCCACTGGTACGTTGTTGATTGGCGGAACGTTTGACACTCTAATGATCACCCTGGCAGCTCGATTAGGCGTGAGGTATGCATGCGAAACCTCGGAACATAATGCAGGGCATCCTGCCAAATCAATTGAACCAAATTTTATGCGCATATTGGACGGCAGGGGGTTTTGCCGCTAACACTGGCGTCTGGAAAGACTGCCAACTCACTGGTCCTTTCAAACTGTCATCGATTCGGTCAGCGACGTCAATGCACACTCAAGGGCGTCCCGCACCTTTAATGTGCAGATGACACCCCGGCTTGGATACTCCTCGGTGCTGCACGCAACCGCTTACAAATTAATTACGGACAAAATCTTTAAATGTACTCAAAGTCCTCGAAGTACCTGAGTGTTTATCTGAGTGATTATTTTTAAAAGTCGTTTTTCTTTATAAGGTAAGGATCAGCAGTCTGAATACACGGATGGGAAACGTCAAGGGGAAAACAATAAATTCGCGCAACCAAGTAGGCACTTCACTATTTTTGTAGTTAACATGTATATTCTGAAGAAAAATTATGTGCATTTTGTCTGTCAATTGTTTTTCCTCATTGTAAATTAATTTTTCTCTTTTTGCAACGCGCTCCAAATACCACTTCTAGATATTTATACGGCTTTAGTTTGAGGTTTTATCACAGGTAATATTACCGAGCTGTCTATTGTTTGAACAGTCATCTCTTGCCTTCTTTAAAGGCTGGTTAGTGTGTTTCCGTGTTCTTGGCTTTGGTATTATTTTCAGTTACTTACACCCATGCCTGTTGTCGTATTTTTTTCACTCTGTTTCAAGGAAATCAACTTCTTTATTCACTTTTTCCAAGATCCCAAATCCTCGCACTTTCAACCTGTCAAAATGCCTCTACATTTTCAATTTGAAAGCGAGTGGTTTTTGTTCCTTAGTGAACTCTGTGAATTTTAAGAAACCTACAGCAGATTATGTTTCGTTATTTTAGAAAATGCCCACCGGCCGGCAGGTCAGCTTATATCACATTCGTAAGTGTACATCTTAATTTACCTCGGCACGCTCGCCCTCTCTCTCTCTCTCTCTCTCTCTCGCCCCTTAGGCCAGCTTCACGCAAAGCTCTATGAGTTCTATAAGGCGGAGCAAATGACTGATGTGACCATAACCTGCGCCGCTGATTCCACCCTGTGCGTACTCACGCCTTCGTTTGCGCCACCTCTGGTTACCTGGCTGACCTTCTTGCTGGCGCATCTGGTCCACCCTACGTGCTAGCATTGCCCTCCATGGGCGCTGACCGTCTGCGAGTTCTCCTTGATTTCCTATATTCCGCGTCTCTGGATCCCACCATTTCCCTAACCACCTATCTGCAACTGGCCAGTGAGCTCAAAGTGCCGCTTCTCCTCGAGGCCTCTCAGCATGCCTTGAACCAAAAGATTCAGACATTTGGCTTTAACCTAGAGTCTGTAGATGCAGGCGCTGCCGCGGATGACTTGAGGACGATTTACGCTTACATCCTCACTAACTTCTCTGAAGGCAAACCACGCGAACAGACGATCAACCTTTTTGCCGCCCACCCGTTTGCCTTTACTTGTAGGTTCTTTCCGCCTGTTTCTCTACCCGCTTTCGCTTTAGCTGCGGAGTGTTTGCGCTTGATTCCGCCAGACGTTTTTACGAGGTTACTTAAAGAGGGCTGCTTGTTAATGTGCGATCCGGAGGGTGTAGTTTCCATGGGTCGTCGGTACGGTGAACAGTGTTCCAAGGTAAGCTTTATTCCTTTTTTATAATTCTTTCAATTTGTAGCTTGTTGGAGTTTACTCACAAGCGCACAACCTGGAGGCAAGTCCTTTTCAGGCTGCCTTGCAGTCACTCCTACAACGCGCTGAACGCCGCACTCCAGCCGCCATTTCTCCTTTATTGTGTATGTCGATTTTTACTGTTTGATTTTGCTTTTTGACCACCTGATTATTTATAGCACCAGCTGACGAGATTTTCATTTCAAGGAGGAAGTTTGGCTATCATGGTCGCTCTCTTTGCACGTTTGTTTAAAATGTTGCGCTGGCTATTGCTGTTTAAACTTTTAGGGTTTTGTCGAGCGAAATCGCCACCCACCAGGACTTTCCCTCACATACCTGGAAAATTGGCAGCCTTCGCGCCTACGTAGCCAGGCACTGGGAGGGTCGCCGTCCTCTCGCTGGTACTGATATTTATCATTTTTACCTTTTTGTAGCTTTGTCAGGACTGGTCTCCTTTGTAAGCTTGCACAAACTACTGCAGTCTGGGGGCAAGGGGGCAAGGGGGTGATGTAAACATCTGATGCCGTTTCCTTGTTCCATTTGCGTGGATATGCTACCCTGGGAAAACGGAACCCCCTATTTCTTTCGCCACGAGCAAAAAATAAAATGCGGACATGTCAGAAAATGGTCGACCGCCAACGGATCGATGTAAACTACTTCGGACTCATCTAACTTACCCAACCATTTCTAATATCTAGTTGCGCTGTGTTCGCAACGTGCTTGCTGATAAAAGCAAGGAGGCGAGTTCCATGGAACAGTTTAGAAGAAGAAGAAGAAGATGAAGTTTGAGTTGCACACTGACAAACTGTCAGGAGCCAAGGGATAAGGCCGAAAGACCGCTGTCACAGTAGGAAACGTCTGGAGTCGTATATCAAATTTGTTGCAGTTGCGGGCAAAGCATCTACTTCGGAAAAAAAGGCAGACTACTCCGCATGCGAATGGCTGAACATGAGGTAGTAGTGAGAAGGAAACGCACTAAGTCTCAGGTTGTGGCTCATACTTTATCACCCGGCAGCCCCTTTAAGTTTTACGAGGCCAAACTTCTCACAAGGGTTGACAGCCGCGTGAGCTTTGCGCTGCTTTCGTTTTGGTTTTCCGGTCCGCAGTCGAGTTTAAGCGCAATGACCTCCCTGCTCCATATTACGTGTTGATACGTTGCCCAGGCAGAGTTATCAGACACGCAGGAGAAGGCTGACGGCCAAATGTTCCAGTGACATTGAGCCAAGTCGTCTACTTACCATAAAATCAAGCTTCTAAAACGGTAAAATCGTAGACATTTAAGTCTCGGACGCGGAACAACGAGTAATCATTGCATTAAATGCGACCAGCAACGATGAACCTGGGATCTGATACTTGGGCCAGGCACGTGGCAGAATAGCAACTGTGTCCTATAAATACTGCACTCCTTGCGCCCTCATCTGATGCCAATAAAACTTCATGTTCCAGCGATAGCATCTTCTCTGGCGTGATTCTTTTAACTTCAACCATTGCTGAATGCACCCCTGAAGTCTTGGAACTTGAGATTACGCTTGCTATTATGTGTAATACTGCTGATTCTCACCAAAACGACCTGTCTTATTCGAACTCCACGTTCGAAAAGCTCTGTCGAATTCTTAAGTCTGAAGTAACTGTACTATATACCCTCGTCCCGAAACAGAAGCGACTTGCCCTTCAACTTAGCTCCAGCATGAGGAAGTTTATACCTGTTGTGGGTGAACAAGGCATCCAACTGACGAATTATCTTAAAGGCCCAATGTTGTGGTTTGGTTTTGTCCGCTGTTCTAGTCTCCTGTCTCCTATCTTACAGTTTTATTTTTGTCTAGGTTTTGATGTGGTCTATGAGAATATATGGACCGGTGAGACTCGGGAGTGCTTGTGGAACCCCAATGGTGGGAGCTCATCTTACACAGTGTAAGTTATCTGAACACTGCTCAAAAACTGATGAAAGAATACGCTTTTTCAACCGCATTTTTTTCGAGACGTAGTTTACTCTAATGAAGTCACCATATAGTTAAACCAGGACAGTTTGACCGTCGCATCGGACAAGGTCCACATGGGGGCACAGGGACAGTGAATCGCGCGTGCATTGGTTAAGTGAAAGTAGGCTTGTGCGGTATCTACCACTCTCTTCCTCCCATCTCTCTATCTCTCTCTTTTCACACAATCACTTGTCCCGTGTAGAGATTCGGACAAAAAATACCAGATGACTGACACGGTGTGAGCCTGCACCTACACGTGCTATCACACGCCTCCCTCTGTTGGCCCAGCACATCTACTACGCGGCCCGTTTCATGGACACCTGGTCTAACATTACTGCATGATGACAACATTTATTAATAGACGTGCACTGTCTTTGAAGTGGGTTATCGCGACAAAGCCCAGCTCACCGTTCTCTTCGGTATTCCGACCGGGGTTTCCTCGAAATAAAGTCCAGACTACTGGAGCCTATGTTCCATGCAGGCATGACAAATTGTCGTAAAAAATGGCCGTAAAGAGCGACAAACCGGAGGCCAGAGGTCATCCCCTTTCAAATGCGTGCATTTGTGGATCACATTTATCTTAAGGGGAAACTTCCCATTAGTTGCAACACCAGCAACGTCGCCTTACGCTATTAGAAACTCGCAAACACTTGGCACTGAATGCATGTTGCGAGGTCGCGATCGCTTTGTTTGGACATCTTCATGTCTAACTTCACACATTCAAATCATCTGACTAGAGCACTTAGCCACAAGTATTGTTCCTCCCCGCACGGACAGCCTCCACAACACTGCAATCGATGGATTTCAAGTTCGATTGTCGCACATATATTCGGTACGAACCACTAAGTCGACGCTAACGAAGCCTTTCAGATTGTCTACCGGGCACCAGCAAACTACTCTATAGACCTACGCCAACGAGTTCGGCCATTTGGTTAGTGAATCCACCGCTTTGGTTATCAGAAGATGTTTTTACAGACAGTCTGTCTTCTCTAGCCGGCCCCAGGTAGAGATGGCACGCCACTTCCCCCCCTCCCCGCGTGTTTAACCTGCAGACAGAGCTCACCCCGTACCCGTTGGATGAAAGACCGCTGACTAGCATTCGTTTAACAAACGCTCGCTAGTCACTAACGGAATTCACTCGTTTCTTTCCACTTTGGGACTCACTCTCGAGCTCCGCCAGCAGTGGCCAGTATCGTAGGCAGATTATGATCGGTGAGCGTTCGTCAGACGAACGTCCATATTCCCGATCGAAAAACTGGCAAGACAACGAGCCCGTTGCGCTGTGGGTTAGAGCGTTGGACTTCTGATCAACAGGTCGCGGGTTCGAGCCTCGGGTGGCGCACCACCTCGGGTTGGGTATGACTAGCTGCTGACAACTAAAAAGTCAGAATTGGGCATTCCAGTCTCCCTTATCTTTGTCGGTAATGTCATTCTGCCTATAGTAATAGCCGCTGTACGCCTGCTTGCGGGGCTCGACTGTGAGACTCAAGGCACAAAGGAACGAGTAAGGCCTGTAAACGATTTGTGAGCGCCTATCCACCATTGTTAATATTCCCGATCGAAAACGGAAAAACAGTGTGTTTGTGACTCAATGGTTCGAACGTTGGACTTCTGATCAGCAGGTCGCGAGTTCGATCCTCGGGTGGGGCCCGCCTGGGGTGACGGCTAATGAACTAGAAATTACCATGCCAATCTCCCTTATCTTTGCCGGCTATTATAATCGGACTGCTAAGTAGGTCCGCCTTTCTCGTCCATGTTACTACATTTGCGCCTTTTAAAATGGCGCAGCATACGTACGGACAAAAACAAGGAGATGGAGGTGGCCGTTTTGTTTCTTTCTCCGTCGCCAGCCAGCCACCTCCGAACTTCATGTTTGTATAATCTGTAGCTGGAACCCAGACTCTGGTCATTGAGCCTCAATTTTGACGCTTTTCCATTAAGCTGATGACCTGTTGCCCTGTTGTGCTTGATTGGGAACCTTAATCAGCATGCAAAAGTTGCTAATTGATCAGTCCTATTCCGGAAGATGCCGTACCGTGACTTGAAGATAACTCTAGGGCCGTCGTTGGCAGCCGCACAGCTAATAACCCGGAAATGGTCACCGTAATTTCGTTATTTGTTTTGAATTATTTCGGGTTGCTACGAGATTATCTGCGAGGGCGCAATGGGAATCTGCAAGTAGGTCGATGAATGACCCACCCATGCTTTTCGACAATAACCTTTGCACACGGGATATTTATCGATCCGATCATATCGTGAGACACAGTGCGGACATCTCCTTTGTCCTCAAACTCCCAGTCTAGACGTCTCGTATTTAGTCGCATATTAGTGACGACCAATAATGTAGAAGTGTTAACGGCAGGGACAAGGAAGACCGGAAACACCATATGTAGGTCATTTGATGTAATCAGCCAGTACCCCGGCTTGGATCAAACCCGGATCCTATTGATCATGGATTATCATGCCTCGTAACTTTCGTCACTGAGCATTGTTTGTCATTTATCTTGCCGGATTTCGACACGGTGTAGGACCCTGCGTTTTGCCTTGAAACTGTAGTTTGAGGCCTCTACTGCGGTTGTTTAACGCTTTTTAATCCCTACTTTAGAAGTATCACTAATCTACCGTGGCTAAATATTTATAGTTAGGTCAGAAATTCCGTGGATCTGTAACTCATTTGGCGGCTCCTGTACTCGCAGTCAAATCCAAGGTCGTCTCGACCTGATTTGAGATGTGACCAGAAGACGCCGGACTGACCGGTACTGGTCTTTCCAATCCCTTTTAGGTCAAATTTATCGAACTCTAATTGGCTCTCCGGTACTACATCCTGGTGTTTGTATTCCATTTCTGTAATGGTCATGCAAAGCAACTGATATTCCTGAGCCAGCAGTTTTCATATGTAAACTAGGCGTTCTGCTATCGCTGGTAAAAGCGAACAGGATAGTTTCAGGAAGCAGTTCAGCAGGAGAATATGCGATCGCATCTTCTCCTTCTGCAGTTCTGTCATCTTTGCTCTTAACAGCGACGCCGGGGGGCCTGAACCCAAGATGGGACTGGTAGATAGGTTGTCAGTGCAACGTATGGGGAGAGCTTACTGTCAGGACTGTCAATTTTACTGTTATTTGTGTTGTTTACTCGCTATTCGTGTATGCCTTTTCCAACTTCCTTTAAAGAGAGGAGTTCCGAGTTCCTCCAGGTGATGTCATTGAGGGCGTGCACATTCGTTCCGGCTGGGTCATCGATCAGATCACATTCGTTACACGCGCGGGTCTGTACTTAGGCCCCTGTGGCCTGTCAGCGGGTGGAAACGTTGTTGAACTCTCTATGAAAGACCCTCGTGCCTTTGCACTCTACACCGCGCCTTCTCCCCGAAGAAGCCGTGCAATGATTGAATCCGAATCTGACTACGAGGAGGAGGGAGATGTGGAGAGTGAGAACTCCGAATCGCCCGCTCTATCGCCGCACTCCCCCCATCCTACTCCCGCGCTTGTTGCTCTTCACGGCTTTAAGTATGTCAATATTGCCAACCAGGGACTTGTATTTTGGAATAACGTCAGGTTCTGCTACTCCGCTATTACCTTTGACGCATTAAAACCCAAGATGTCCATTCCGCCGGCACCGAACGTCCTGGCAAAGCTTCACTTTAGTTTGTAATACTTCGATCTCTCTTCACTTGTTTATTATTTTATTTTCCTCTGTCTTTTTTTCTTATTAAGCCTAACTACTGTGTACTTTTATGCCTTGCGTATTCGCGCGTACACTCGGGTGTTTTCAATTTGGCCAACTGAAAATCCAGGTCTACTGATGGTGTAGTCGTATAGTGTGTGTTTTTTCGGTGGCTGGTCAAAGTCCGCTAGTTTAAAACAATCATTTTGAATAATGTTAGCAAAATCAACGTTTGGTTGTGCAGTTGCCCGCTCGCGAGGCAGCGGATGTTCTATTGCCTTTGCATAGAAATAGACTTCAAGTCATGTGCTAGGGGAGTTTTTAAATCTACATTAGATATGCTATCTCATAAAATTTAACCAAAGTTCTAAACGATTTTTTTTATTCGAGAAGATTACTGTAGTTAGTTTGTAAAATTAATTATCGTTCAGCATAATCCCAGGATATTCCGATCGCTTCAGGAGACTGGTTGTTAAACGAACTTCTTTCTGGCTGCCAGCAAGACCTACACTTTAAAAAATGAAAGCATAAGTAGTATGCATTTTTCTCATCGAGTTTTGATGCCCCAATAAATGGACATTTTGTTTTATGAAAACGAAAATATTCTTTCGGGTACCCATTTGGTAGTGCAGTACGTCTTCCGCAAAGTTAATACTTAATGAGATTTCTTAAGCCCGTGAAATATTTGTACGCAAAGCAGGGAGTCTCTGCGTTTATTAGGACCGCTTATCGACTTTACAACATGGTTCATCTCCGTGAAAAAATTTTATGAGCACTATGTAAAATCGTCCTAAAGGCATTACAAAATGGTTGATTTTCCCTAGCTAAAATGTGTGTAGCTAGCATCTGGTTTTGAAACCGTACAAGCAAGCGCAACTGCAGGTAGGAAAATTTTTAAACCGAAACGTATCCTTTATTTAATTAGAGCATTTGAAGAAGACTTACTTTTCTACCAAATGAGTACAAACAGGAATATTCCCGTGCAGTTTTTCGATAAAATGTATATTTTCATTTCCAGGGAATCGAAAATAAATGAGAAAAATTCATGCTACTTATGTAGCCGTTTGTTACAGAGTTTGATTTTCGCAGGAGGCCGGTTAGAGCCTCGTTCATAAACTGGCATCCTGACGTGTTTGAAATATTCTGTGATCATGCTGTACGATAATTAATTTTACAAACTTACTTGAGTAACATTTTTTAGTCCAGACCACATTTCAGAATGTCGGTTAACATTTCCTGATATAGCACATCCACTATGTTCAGATTGCAGGGTGGAGTTGAGACTTCCAGTTTTACGTTGGAGTGTCCCCGAGGCCAATCTGCAGATCATAAACTCTTACCTCAGGGGGAGGGGAGGGTATTTGACTTAAGAATGTTCGGCTACCAACAGGTGCCGTCTACATATGGCTATTTAATGACGGACTCTTGCCCTTCCTCACTCCATGGGTGTCAGTCAAATCGATGGGCCTACTGGCTTTACGATGCATCTTTACCCGATACGACTCATACTATTTTTGAATAGGCGCTCACCGATCAGTTACGGGATGGACTCGTCCCGTTATGCCTTGGGGCTAACTCTAGAGCCCTGCCAGGAGCCACACAGTAGCCAGTAGTATAGGCATTACAACATTGCCGACAAAAACCACGTAGACTGGAATGGCCATTTTTGGCTTATTAGCCGTCATCAACCAATCATACCCAACCCCAGGTGTTGCGGCACCCGAGGCTCGAACCCGCGTCCTGTTGGATAGAAGTCCAATGCTCTGACCGCTTAGCCACGTGGAATCTGTCTATCGATTACTGGTATTTGTTGATCGCGGATGTGCGCGCGCGCTTACATTCCGTTGCGCCAGCTGCTTGATCCCTGCGCAACGTCCTACAGGTCGTTGCTCAAATTTTACTCTCACCCCTTTCCTGCCATTGCAGTAGCAATGACGGACAACTTGATTGGTACCGCATCTGAAAGTTACTTCTTTTGAGTTTTCCCCCGGCTAACACGACAATGCGATTTGCGGGTGGTGCGTGAGTAAATAAGTAAGAAGAAGAAGAAGCGTTCACTAAGCGAGGTTTATTGCTTTTCTGACGTTGGCCGTAGTTATTCCGTCTACCCATCTTCAGAGCCTGAAGATTCATGCTTGCAGCAGTTCTGAAAAGACTGGCCGATTTCAAAAATATTCATTCTTGGAAAAGCTAAGACAACCTGCGCTAAAATTAGTCAGAGTGCGAGCCCTGAACATCTCTAACATCGATGAACAAGATCATTTACGCTTCTTTGATAAAACCCCACTGGCTTTGATGCTAAGAAATTTTGAATGTAGCTTACACCTCAGTTTTGTTGCTTAAAAAATTGCCTGGATGTTTGAAAAAATGATAGCAGTTGCTGAAAGATTGGTAGACTTTAACCCTGTGGCCGCCTCTAACTTGTAAAAAACTCTTGTTAGTTGCTTCTCGACGCTGGGCTCTTCCCAACGGCCACACCCCGGGCAACCGCCACGACCGGTGGGCTAAACCAGCTGAGGGTCTCCGGTATGTCTGACTCCCGAACATCCCACCTCCACCCCCTCTCAAAAAGTCCTACGGTGGGCGCGGCAGGAACCCCGTAGGCGGCCCAGGATAACTCGGGTCGCTCTCCCACTAAAATAAAACCGTGACCCATAGTGGAGTTCGGAAGCCGCCTGGGATGTCCGAGCAGCCCTATTTAGGGACAGTCCTGTCAACGTGCCCACGCTGTCAACGCACATTCCGCGCGCGAGTCGGTTTGGTCGAACATATCCGAACTCAATCCACCAACAATCCCACAGCATCAACTTCTGCCACACCTGACTCTTACCCCACGACGATGACCAACCCAACCACTGATAACAATTTCATCGATGCTCCGCCGCCCACGATCACCGATACCATCCTCCCTCCTCCACTCCCTGCGTCTCTCACGGCGAAGAACACCGCTTGCCCCACTCCCACCACAGTAGCCACCTCCAACTATCTCTAACACCACCACCGCCCCCAGTACTAGCGATGGGGACTCGGTACTAACCTGTCGTCATTGCGATTGCACATTCACCTCACACATCGGCCTGGTCGGTCACTTGTGAATCCATCGCACAGAGACCGGCGAACCAGTGACAGGAGCATCAACATACACCCGCCGCACCTCACCCAACTGTCCGCACATTCACACACCGCATGTGCCTATTAGGTCACATGCATCTCCATAAAAACCTGCGGTAGAACCCCGCTGTCTATACCACAAAATTACATCCCTCCTCATCAGCCTATGCGCCTCACATGCTCACACGCCACACCACAAAAACATGCTCTCAGTCTGCATAACTGTTTGAGAGGCAAGTATGATCTACGATATCTTTCAATGTGGCTCCTCTACTGCATGTGTGAGATCTGAGATTGAGAATATCACGAGGCGATAAGCGCCGTCTGTTGGAAGGTTGCCAACTGACAATTACAGACAGATCTCACAGTCAGTCCACTGTGTGTTGTGTAGAGTGGCTGACTGGTGGTCTGAGAGTCAGGTTGCGATGGCTCCATCTTAACATAACGTCCGGCAGTCTCACACATGCGAGAGGTGAGCTTTTCAACTCCCTGTTGTGTGAAATCCTGGTGATTGTTTTTGGGGGGCAAATCGTGTACGTAGTACGCGTAGACCAGGTCACCAGCAACTACGCCCACTTCTACATCAGACAACTGACCGACTCGGATGGTGGTCTGTATGTGGGGGTGGGGGAGAGAGTGAGGTGGACGGCTCCGTGCATTTTCCTCACTATAAACAATCTGACGTGCTTGAGACTATCACGGTGCACTAAAAGCCGTGGCTTGGAAGGTTGCCGTCTGACTGGATAACTCGGACCGCGTGGTCAGCCCAATGTGTATTTTTGTGTGGATTGGCTGACTGGCGGACTGAGAGTCAGGCTGCAATGGCTCCTTCTTAATGGGGCCTTTATGGCCCTCCCACTCCGAGGGATCCGAGCCAGGTGTGGTGGTACGCCCATTGGCGGCACCGGCCGCGCCAACCACCTACGCCCTCTCCCGCCTGCGGCTTTCTTGACTCTGTCATGACACCGGGCATAGACGGAGGAGGAGGAGAGTGTGATAGATGCTGCGCAAGTCTACTATCACTTAAAACTAATCCACGCGCAAGTCACCGTTACTGCACCACCATGGTTTGGAGCATACGGTGGACATCGTTGGACTACGACGGTCGTACTGTCGGTAGACCATAAAGGATGTGGTAAGTTCTGGTGTCCCCAGTCATTGAGTTTATGCAGGATCATCCTGACAACATGTAGCTGTGCGTTGTGGTTGGGCAGAATTGGGCCTCGTCTATGCACTAGTTTATGTCATATTTTTCCCAATTGAGTATGTATTTCTTCGAGGTGCTTCTAGTAAACATCTCCAACTGTCTCTGGTGATGATTTTGTGAGGGACTCCGAAACGTCAGGCCAATAAACTTTATTTTTCAGTAATCGCCTCTTTTTCTGATCTGCTGTGATGCTCTTATTTGCCTCAGTAAAGCTGTCATGGACATAAGTGACAGCAGGCCAACAGACTGTCACCATTATCTGCCACTGCTGCAACTTCGGTTTCGGGAAATGTTTGAGTGTTTTGCCATGACGAAGCCACACGATTATCATACAGGATCCACTTTTTCGCACGTCACTATTTGAACAAAAATTGGATCATTAGAGTTCCGAAAAGAGAGCATCGAAAGCACTTCCAAACACTGAACTCTTTGATTCTCATTGAGTTCATGTGGGGACCCATCAATTTGTATCAGGCGGTCGGTCACCGTTGAGCTACTGACGTCAAGTGTCTCAGAAATGTTTCTGACACCTTGAAATGGGTTTTCTTAAACAACTGCTTTCAAAAGTTCATTGTGAAGCGTACATGCCTGTCGTCTACCTTTTTCACCCTTAAGGCTCACATTTCCACTACCGAATTTCTTAAACCACCTTCGTACTTTCCGATCCCTTTCGGACGCTTCTTTCCACGAGTTTTTGATATTGGAGCCTGTTTGGGACCAAATTTAAACTCATGCAAGAACAGAAACCGCATGTTTTTTTAATCTTTTGTATCCTCTTTTTTATCAAGGCAAATTATAGGAGAATTATCAAAGAATACTCATCGGTTAATATGCGCATGCATAAAAGCTGCAAGAATAGCAATTAATTCCAATTATTAAAGGCGACTCGAAACATCGGTGGGTATTGTCCGAACAACCCAATATCACGGGCTTGTTCTGACTCGGATGCACTAACGCGCACCAACTCCGCCCCGGCTGCATGCCATCCCAGATCACCAAGGCTAAAATCAGCTAATTGGAGAGACAGGATGGTTGCAAACCATCTGGGCTGCCGAGGCGGATGCACACGTATTCTGCAGTGACCAACAGGTTGATGCTAAGTTGCTCTTTATAGCGCCTGCTCACAGATGTCCGAACAAGCTCGGCCGTTGGCTCTTGGGGCAGGGTACCAGTGTTGTAGCACTTGCTTGGCAGCGAATCCCGTTGCTCTACCACAGTGTACAGTGGTCGTACTGATTTAGCATTAGTATCTGTGTTTATAGATAGGATGGTAGTACTGCTGTAATCCTCACGGTGACAGTAGCTGTAGTAGTAGCAGCAGCAATAGTAGTACTGGGATTAGTATTAGTGTTTGTAGCAGTATTAGCAGAAACAGTATTTGTTGTAGCAGAATAAGTAATACCAGTATTGTGATAATTAGTAGTTACATTGGCTGATAGAAAACAAGTACTAGAATTAATCTTCACCATAATAATAGCAATAACCGTAGTAATAATACTAGTATTAGTAGGTGTATTAGTAGTAATAAAAACCATATAAGTAGTAGTAGTGCTAGTGCTAATAGCAGGAGAACTGGTAATCGTATTATTAGCAGTGGTAGAACTAGTAGTAGTGGTAATATTAGTAGTAGTAGTAATATTAATCATGGTATTAATACAAGTAATAGTTAGGGTTGTAGTAGTAGTAGTAGTCTTAGTACTCGTAATATTTTTAGTTGTACTAGGTGCAGTATCATAAGCCGTAGCAGTTGTTGTAGCAGTAGTAGTGAAAGATGCAATGGTTACACAGACGGAAAAAACAATACTCTAAATAGCAGTAATAGTAGAAGTGTGTTTTCTGGTTGTCACACTGCTATTCCTTGTTGCAGAAGTCGTAGCACTAGCCGTAGCAATAGAAGTATTCGGCGTGTTGGTTGGAGTAAACGCCGTATTATCAGCAGTAGTTCCTGTAGTTACTGTAGTAGTTTTATTATATGTAGTAGTATTGACAATACTGGTGCAATCCCGATGCAATCTCGACCAAGCTGTTGGAGGAGCTAGCTTCTGAAATGGCCAAACCGCTAGCCTTGCTCTTCCAGGCGTCGTTTGCTACTGGGTGTCTACCCCCCGATTAGCAGACCGCAATCATCACTCCGCTATTCAAGAAGGGAAACCGAGCGTCTGCGAATAACTACAGATCGATGAGCCCTCCATCTGTTGTAAACTCATGGAGAAAATAATCAAGAAACCGCTGATGCAGTTCCTCGAGCAGAATAACCTCTCCGATGCCCAACACGGCTTTCGCAGTGGTATGTCTTGTCTTACGAACCTACTCTTCTCACTTGAACGCTGGACCAAAACACGTGACGAAGGAAAAATGGTGCATGTCATCTACATCAACAGCGTTCCTCACCAACGTCCCCTGCATAAACTGCGCAGCGTATGAGTCCATGGAAGCCTCCTTGTATGGATGCAGAAATTTTTGATTGGACGGTCCCAACGAGTACAAGTCGGACGCCAGCAGTCCTCAGAAGTAACCGTGGTGAGTGGCGTCCTACTGGTTTCAGTTTTAGGGCCCATATTATTCCTTGTTTTCAGCAATGTCTGTGTCAGGGACCTTGACTGTGATGTCCTCCTGTTCGCTGACGTCATAATACTATGGAAATTTATTGACAATACAACAGACGAAGACCATATGCAACCGAACTTGCACAGGTTTGAGGACTGGTCAAAGCGCTGGTTTATGTCGTTCAAGGTTAGTAAGTGCAATTTCCTTCAAATTTTCCGCTGTGGAGCATCCAGCCCGAGAATTTACTTTCTAAATGGTGCACCATTGCAAACAGTTGACAGTCAGAAGGACTTAGGTGTGTGGATTACATCGTCACTCAAACCAACACTGAACTGCACGAATGTGGCCAAGTCAGCCATGTCTGTATTGTAACTCATCAGGCGCGCCTTTATGGGATTTTAAAAAGACAATTTCTCCAAAATATGTGGAAGCTTCGTGCTGCCGCACCTAGAATATGCCATACATCATGGATACCTTGGACTGTCAAGGATAGTACCGTCGGGCGACAAAAATGACTAAAGGCCTGCGATCGCTAACCTATGAAAAATAACTATCGACCCTCAACCTATTTCCCCCTTTCCTAAAGGCAACTACGAGGTGATCTCATACTAAACCTTTCGCATTGTGAACGGCCTGGAATTTTGCTTTATTCCCAATGATTTTTTCACTCTAACTGACACGCCCACCTTGCGAGGTCACCCTTTAAAACTCCGCACATTTAAAGCAGGGGTCGATGGACGCAAGTACTTTCTTCAGTAACAGAGTGGTTGCAGCGTGGAACGCTCTGCCCGCGGATGTTGTTCTCTCTACCACCGTGAATTCCTTTAAGCGCAAACTCGACGCTTATCGAACCTTCTAGTTCAATTGCATGTAACTATACTACTCGCCATCCTTGAGTAGTCTTTTAAGTGTATGTTGCCGACGGCTACTTGTTTTTCCCATGTCATTATGGAAACGTCTTTTCAATTTTCCTTATGTATCGACGTTTTCTTTGCCACTTTGTCACTAATAGGGAGCTCAAAGGCGTTCGCATATCTTTCCCTCGATAAAACTGAACTGAACTGAAAAAAATTAGTAGTAGTAGCCACAATAGTAATGAAAGTAGTATTGGTTTGTGGTCATAGGGGCCTCCGGCTAGCCGAGATGGCGGATAAAGATGGATGTGCAGCGGTTTAAGCCGTCCTCCGTCGCCCAGCTCTCCGCCTCGCAGTTAACCGCGAAGGATTAAATGTATGTGCCGGTGGCGACTACCGTGGAGGTAATCGCACTCCAGCTTGCGCATGTCTTCCGCCGGTCATCCTTCGGGGTTTTCGCTCTCGTCCTCCAACAACGCAGACCTTGTTAGAATCGCATAAAGTTTGGTGCCGAGGTCTGTCAGTGTTCTTTTCCCTCTTCCTTCCTTCCTTCAAGTTCATATATATATATATATATATATATATATATATATATATATATATATATATATATATATATGATAGTGTGTGGCTCACCGATTAGCTTAAGGAACATGCATGTTCCGTTGTGCCCTAGACTCAGACTCAGAGCCCTCGCAGGCGGTCGCATAGGCGGTCCATCATATGCTACACGTCGTTATGCGACCGCCTGCGAGGGCTCTAGTCTGAGCCTCAGGGCACAACGGAACATGCATGTTCCTAAGCAGATCGGTGAGCCACACACTATCATCATATTCCCGATCACAACCGACAAAACAACGAGCCCGTGGCTCAAATGGTAGAGCGTTCGACTCAAATACCAAAAGTCGCGGGTTCGAATCCCAGGTGTGCCACACTTGGGATTGGGTATGACTGGCTGATGACGGCTAATAAGCCAGAAATGGCCATTCCGGTCTCCCTTGTCTTTGTCGGTTCCATTCCATATATATATATATATATATATATATATATATATATATATATATATATATATATATATATATGAACAAATCAACCATAGAATGTATTGCCCTTGTAAAATTGACAAAACGAAGGTTTTTCCAAATCAGAAGTCGGAAATGCGGATTAGGCAGGACGAGCTTTTACTGAGTCAAAGAGAACTTACAAGGGGCTCTACTCGCAGTTGCCCCTAACCATCTCTTCAGACCATTTGTTGTGTGTCTGTCCGATGCTGAGATTACTTGACCTCAGGGTGCCATTTGTCACCTGCAACCAATCAGCGAAATGGCGCACGTTGATTGTTTTCGAGTCATCGCGAGGCTGGTGCCAAGACTCGGGCGTTTCCAGCAGCAGCGTAAGACGGACAGCTTGTCGTATTTGAACCCGAGGGATAGCGTAAGTTAGCATGTGCCCCGACCAGCACGTGAGCCGACTGCTTCGACCAGGAGCGGTTGACTAAGAGGCGAGCGTGGGAACAGGCTGCCACAACTGCTTTCTCGGCGTCTGCAATAATTTGGCCCGTAGACGTCTTCTTGTAGTCACTGGAGCACAGATCACCTTGGTCCCCCAAAACCCATAGAACACTGCTGCCTCCATCGTTGTCCTTCTTTCTAGACTGCCAAACTGTTGCGCTTCCTAACGTTTAGCAGTCTTTTTCGCTCCTTCTCGTGCGCCTTCCGCCTTGCTAATGATCACCTTGTAATCCTCACCTCTGTCGTATCTTATTTTTCGACCTGAAAACTGACCTGTTAGTCCGTGGACTGTACTCATGTACAACTTTCTACAACTTATCTGTTGGGGCTGCTTCTGAGTAAAGAAGAAAGCTGTTCGAGCACCGGAAATGTTTTTATTATTGCGAGCTTTTGGGCTCGTGCAGGGCTAGCAGAGATAGTAGCAGCGATAGAAAAAGGCTACACTTATAGGGCGTGCAAGGCAATCACTGATAAATAGATAAAAGGGGAAGGTGACTGCGCAGGACTCTGTATGCCGGCGCCAGATCGATATATTGATTGCTTGAGTTCCCATCCAAGGGCCAAGCTTCAATCGCTTCCCGACTCGTCTTGCTACTGACGTGAGCGATTGTCTTGAAGCCTGCGACGTTAAAATCATGGCCCGTTTCGTAGATGTGGGCAGCCACTTGCGATCATTCGTCGCCCCGTCACATAGCCAGCTGATGTTCATGTATGTGCGAACAGAGCACGCGCTCAGTCTGACCTGTGGAGTTGCAAGAACAGTTTAGGGATGGGATGCGATACACTACCCCAGATTGCGTGTTGGGATTTAGCCGGACTTTGATTTCTACGACGCTGCTGCACATGGTACCTTTGGGCCAGTGTGCAGCTCAGAATAATGAGCAAATTGTAACGGTGCTTGGCCAGCCTCCGAGCACCCACCAGGGCTTTGTTTTTTTAAGGGGGTTTCCTCCAAACATAATTAAATACAACTTTCGCAATTCCGAGGTTCAGCATTGTATCCTGTTTTTGCTTGGCCAAGGTGGCCTGCACCAGCCACGGACGCAGGTACTTGTATACACACTTCAACAAAAGTAAGGTTTCAGCTGAGCTTTTTGCGAAAAACTCAGTGGAATTCATACCCACGACATCAAAGGCCGGGGTTCAGTACAGCCACGGTTCTTACCACCCGAGCTACGAGACGCCGAAAAAGAGCGGAGCGGATGCAGACATCTGGGTTAAATTATGCACCCAGCCTATTGCAGCGTCTATTTTTCTACTGTGGGTTAAATTTCTCGACCGAATTTCCTAAACCATCAATAAAGTATCCTCCAGCTAATCACCAGTGTCGCGTTTAATTGGTAGATTCTAGATCTATTGCTTATGAAATCCTGCTTGGGTGGTCAGTCTTCTGTATCCGAATAGATAGGTTCCATGCGCTGCAGCAGGTTAAACGAGTAATTTTTTTCTGAGGCCTCTTAGCTCAGGTTCACCTCCCACTGATAACGCCGAGTTTGTGCAATGCGGCCAGACGGATTATTACAATCTGCTGAAAAACGGAATAGTGATCAATGGA
The DNA here is from genome assembly GCA_017591395.1 of Schistocephalus solidus. Taxonomy (NCBI): domain Eukaryota; kingdom Metazoa; phylum Platyhelminthes; class Cestoda; order Diphyllobothriidea; family Diphyllobothriidae; genus Schistocephalus; species Schistocephalus solidus. The sequence goes on along the minus strand of WEDG01003551.1, from coordinate 31,256 downwards.
GTGAATGACAGGGATATTTAGGGTCTACTATGTGACAGAAGCCTAATTTGTTCAATCATAACCATACCAGAACTCACTCCATCAAACCCAGCTCCATCAAATATCTATCCACCCCTCATAACGGAAGCTTTCCAAAACGGGGAACTCATCGGACGCTTGGCGTTGCTCTGTACCAACTGAGCAAGACTGCTCTGGAACATATGACAGCTTCCAAACAGCGGGGCCGTACAAGCTTGATGTGTCTCCAGCCGCCAGTCTACTGTTTGCTAGAAAGTGCTCCCGCAAATGTAAGTTAATTTAGACATCGAGCTGCCACTCAACTTTCCGTAACCGACACATGACAATTTCATCGTCGCAGACAACGACGTCCGCCGTGGGAGCGGGTGCAGTGACAATGATTGCTAAACAGCCCATCTACGCTTGTTACACACACACACACACACGCGCGTCAGTTCGACTGTCATAATCCGACGATGTCCATCGTATGCCCCACAGAAGGGTGGTGCAGGGACGGTGACTTGTACTGCATCTACCGCACCCTCTCTCCCCTTACCTGCTTGTTGCCGGAATCAAGACTTGTCAAGAAGCCCGGAAACAGGGTCAGGTGCAGTCGAATCATATTTCACCATAGCCATAAATGGCAACAGTGAGTGGCGCCGCATAAGCCGGCAACTACACATGACCATGTTTAGCACTCATGACCCCCATGTTCGGCGTTTTTTATGGGAGCTCATCCAAAATAAGAATTATGCCTGCCGTACCCTGATTTGGCCCCCGTGTTGCTCCAACGCATCTACCACGTGGCCCATTTCGGAGGCATGCACGCTAGTTTGACCGTTGTTTTCGACGATGTCTAGCGTAGGCTCCACAACAGGATGGTGACTCGCGCGTGATTATTGTGAGAAACGACTTGCTTAGCATCTAATTTACTCTTTGCTCCTCTCCCTTCCTTGAACCGGTGTAAAGACAGAGTCAAGAAGACTTGAGATGGGAGAGTACGCAGGTCCAAGCACCATGGTCCAATACCGAATAAGAACACAACAGCATAAGGGAGGGGTGGCTTGGCTCCCAACTGAGTGAAAGGGTCAATTTCGAGGAGCCACAGGTGAAAGTTGGGTACCAGTTAGAGGCGGTGGCAGGAGCATTCACAACATGTACGAGACATATGGAGGGAGAAAATGCTATCTGTGTAGTGCTACCTCTTACTAGTACCCATACACCTCCCCACACGCACGACAGTTCGACCTTCGATTATGAAAAGGTCCACCGTAGGCTCCATGGAAGGGTGGTGCAGGGACGGCGACTTGCACTGCATCAACCGCACTCTCTTGACCCCACCTGAGCCCGGTGTCATGACAGAGTCAAGAAGACCGAAGGCGGGAGAGGGCGCATGTGGCTAGCACGGCCGGAACCGCCCCTGAGCGGGCCACAACACCTGGCTCGGATCCCACGGAGTGAGCATGCCATAAAGGCCAAATTAAGAAATAGCAATTGCAGCCATCCCAGTCCGTCACTCGTTCATTGCGCACAAACACACGCACTGAACTGACCTCGCGGTCCGAGTTATCCCGTAAATTCACAACCTTCCAAGCCCTGGCTTTTAGCGCAACGCGATAGTTTCAAGCGCGTCAGATTGTTTATAGTGAGAAAAAATGCGCTAAGCCATCGACCTCACTCGCTCACTCACCCCCGAATCAGACCACTGTCCGAGTCGGTCAGTTGTCTGATGTTGGAGTGGACGCAGTGGCTGACGAGCCGGCGTACCCGTATTCGCGCGACTCAGCATGACTTGGCCCCCATAACGCACACACCTGGATTTACAAAACCATGGGTTACGGAGGAGCCATCACCATCTGACTCCCAGTCCACTCAACCCACAACACACAGTAGGCAGACAGCATTGTCTGGTGTAAGCGTCAAATCGGCAGCCTTCTAAGCCTAGGGTTTCTAGGAAGCCGTGATATTCTCATGTATATGATGATTTTGAGTGTTGTGTATGTGTTGGTACTCCATTAAATACATATGCATCAGTGAGTTTCATGCGCCTGTTTGACTTATATATATATATATATATATATATATATATATATATATATATATATATATATATATGGATATAGGAGAAAATACGGACCCCAGGTGTTGAAATGGAAGGAGAAGATAAGGCACCGACCGGAGGCCACCGTGTCAACTGTCTAGACTGCCCGGCCAACTACTGCGGCATGACCGACAAACGACTGAGTACGCGCATGCACGAGCACACTTTGGCCGTAAGGCGAAAGGATATTCGATCACACGTCGCCATGCATAGTCTAGAAAACAACCACCGGTTCGATTTTTGACGGGGCTCAGAGTGCTCGGCCGAGCCGAAAACAGACCTGGCGAGGGGAAGTCACCCGAAGCTTAGCAGTCCAGACGCCAACTCTTTTCAACCGCAGCATTGACCTACCAGTGCCTATGAGGCCGTCAAGCACCATTGGCGCACGAGGGGAGGACCAATGAGAAACGAGGCAGCTGGACCAACCGCAAGTGAGCACGAAAGACCCCTTTTTAAAACCATGTAGTTCCCCTATTCTCTATCTCCGATGATGCGCTCGAGTATGAGTGTGAAACGTCGAGACAAGTATACCTTCTACCCCAGAGATCGCCTTATCTTCTCCTTCCATGTATATGTATATGTATATATATATATATATATATATATATATCAGGTGAATAATTTCTGAAATTATTAAGTGCAGGACATGGAGTCAGGTGATTTGGACATGACTTTTTAGAGTCAGACCCGAAATTTCAATGAACATTTTGGGTCGAAGACAATCAACCACTGTGGAATAACCACGTAACGCCCATTCTACAAACAAGTAGTACTACAAGTAGTATGAATCTTATATGACAAAGACGTTATACCGTACTTCCGACATAGATACTAGCTAAAAGCCCAGCCACGTGTTTCGCCGATGTTTCTGCTGCTGTGTGACACAGCATGTCCGAATCACCTGACTCCATGTCCTGCACTTAATAATTTCAGAAATTATTCACCCGATTATTCTCTGGAGTCCATATACCAGAAACCGCATAGAGAACGCTGGGGGACCCACTGAGGAGCCGAACCCCTCGTTGCTGTGTCACACAGCAGCAGAAACATCGGCGAAACACGTGTCTGGGCTTTAAGCTTGTATCTATTTTGGAAAAACGGTATAACGTGTTGTCATATAAGATTCATACTACTTGTAGTACTACTTGTTTGTAGAATGGGCGTTACGTGGTTATTCCACAGTGGTTGATTGTCTTCGACCCAAATGTTCATTGAAATTTCGGGTCTGACCCTAAAAAGTCATGTCCGAATCACCTGACTCCATGTCCTGCACTTAATAATTTCAGAAATTATTTACCCGATTATTCTCTGGAGTCCATATACCAGAAACCGCATAGAGAACGCTGGGGGACCCACTGAGGAGCCGAACCCCTCGTTGCTGTGTCACACAGCAGCAGTAACATCGGCGAAACACGTGTCTGGGCTTTTAGCTAGTATCTATGTCGGAAGTACGGTATAACGTCTTTGCCATATAAGATTCATACTACTTGTAGCACTACTTGTTTGTAGAATGGGCATTACGTGGTTATTCCACAGTGGTTGATTGTCTTCGACCCAAATGTTCATTGAAATTTCGGGTCTAACCCTAAAAAGTCATATCCGAATCACCTGACTCCATGTCCTGCACTTAATAATTTCAGAAATTATTCACCCGATTATTCTCTGGAGTCCATATACCAGAAACCGCATAGAGAACGCTGGGGGACCCACTGAGGAGCCGAACCCCTCGTTGCTGTGTCACACAGCAGCAGAAACATCGGCGAAACACGTGTCTGGGCTTTTAGCTAGTATCTATGTCGGAAGTACGGTATAACGTCTTTGTCATATAAGATTCATACTACTTGTAGTACTACTTGTTTGTAGAATGGGCGTTACGTGGTTATTCCACAGTGGTTGATTGTCTTCGACCCAAATGTTCATTGAAATTTCGGGTCTGACCCTAAAAAAGTCATGTCCGAATCACCTGACTCCATGTCCTGCACTTAATAATTTCAGAAATTATTAACCCGATTATTCTCTGGAGTCCATATACCAGAAAACCGCATAGAGAACGCTGGGGGACCCACTGAGGAGCCGAACCCCTCGTTGCTGTGTCACACAGCAGCAGAAACATCGGCGAAAACACGTGTCTGGGCTTTTAGCTAGTATCTATGTCGGAAGTACGGTATAACGTCTTTGTCATATATATATATATATATATATATATATATATATATATATATATATATATATATATATATATATATATATTATACCATACTTCCGACATAGGTACTAGCTATACGGTACGGTATAATATATGTGCCATATACGATTCATACTACTTGTTTGTAGAATGGGCATTACGTGGTTATTCCACAGTGGTTGATTGTCTTCGACCCAAATGTTCATTGAAATTTCGGGTCTGACCCTAAAAAGTCATGTCCGAATCATCTGACTCCATGTCCTGAACTTAATAATTTCAGAAATTATTTCCTTGATATATATATATATATATATATATATATATATATATATATATATATATATATATATATATATATATTAAATAAAGTTGAGTTCTTTGGGAACAAAATAACTTTATTGTGTAAATTTTCGAATCTGGTGCCCCAGTTCGTCGTCAGACAAATGGGAGATGTACAGAAAACAGTTAACCTTAAATAATGCCTAACACAAGATTCTATGGTTGGCTAAAGTTTAAGCCAATAGACATCCGGAGTTTGAAGTTATCTGATCGATAGTGGCTGTTTTCTCCTCCACTTGACCTTGAGAAATTTGTAATTGGCATCTAAATCGATATGCCTGTTAATGCATGCCTCGTCTGAGTGCATTGCCTCCAGGAATTCGCGGCCTCTTCTTGTTGGGCAGGCGCCAACGATGTGGGTATCCTCCCATCCAAATAGGTGTCCTGTGTGTGCATGGCTACTTGCGATAAAGGGTCTCGTCTCCTCACCGCTAACTGATGTTCATGTAAACGGGTGGATAGAGATTTTCCGGTTTGGCCACAATAAACTGCATCACAACTGGTACACGGTATCTTGTAGACGACTTCTTTTCTATTGAAATAGCCAACCCTGTCCTTAGGGTGTACAAGCTGGGTGCGCAAAGTTGTTGTTGGTTTGTGCGCTATTTGTATATTGTGTTTCTTGAGCTGTCTTTCAACGAGCTCAGATACATTTTTTACATACGGGAGGGTTCGCCAGTTTGTTGTTTTAGACGCCTGGGAGGTCGTAGCTCTGGAAATACCTTTTTCTTTTAATTGTTGTCGTCGCATGCATCGACGGACAAAGTCAGGAGGATATCCATTTTGGGAAAATAATTCCTGGAGGCAATGCACTCAGACGAGGCATGCATTAACAGGCATATCGATTTAGATGCCAATTACAAATTTCTCAAGGTCAAGTGGAGGAGAAAACAGCCACTATCGATCAGATAACTTCAAACTCCGGATGTCTATTGGCTTAAACTTTAGCCAACCATAGAATCTTGTGTTAGGCATTATTTAAGGTTAACTGTTTTCTGTACATCTCCCATTTGTCTGACGACGAACTGGGGCACCAGATTCGAAAATTTACACAATAAAGTTATTTTGTTCCCAAAGAACTCAACTTTATTTAATATATATATATATATATATATATATATATATATATATATATATATATATATATATATGTTTACTTCACCTCGAGCGGCCGTGTTTGGTTACTTGTTGCTAATGCACTTGCGTGCAGAACCTCAACCTCATTTTCAAGTAAAATTTCATACAACATACTGAAAGGCCCCTCTGCCTCGAAGGCATACGGTTGTTGAGTCATACACTGGTCCCACTGGCGAGCACCGATGCGGGGAAGTAAAACACTAGATTCTATCTTCCCTTCTCTCCTATAATGCGACACCCATCCTGGTTGTGTGACATTGCAGGCATATTTATTTTCGTGGTCATTATATGGTCCATTGATGGCAAGGTGAACCACAATGGAGGCTAGAGCATGAATAGAGGCAATATCCGTTTTACAAGTTTATGTACGAGGAAAGATGACTGTTAAAGTTACACCCAAATGCACATAAGCTATTTTCTTAATCAAAAGCCTTCAACTATTGGATAGGTGATTGTTGTTTCTGGATTTATTGGTACCTTACTGGTAGTTAACGATGCGCGCATTTTCGGAGCAGTTAAGAGGTACGCGAATTCAGCAACACAACACGTGTGCTACGGCATTTCGCAATAGCAGCGAGCATTCCATGTACTGCTTTTTGCCTCGGCGGGGTGAACATGTTAGATACATATGATACATAGGTAGGTTGCTAAGGGTGCAACAGGCAAGATGCGAACAGCTGTTTCACGGTTGTTACCAATCATCAGTACGCAATGTGCCTTATGTAGCGAGGTATATACAGAAGTCAAGTAACCGCGTAAACCTCACTGCTGTGGTTAGGATCTTACTCGACCCCATTCTATCTGTCAGCACGCCAGCTTGCTCCTGGCGATAATTAACGTAGTGCCACGTCTGCAAACGGCCCTAGAGCATTTGATATCAATGGGTTTAGAGGCAAAAAATGCCTCAACAATTCCTGTTGCCGACTCTTACGGGTGTATCGATTATTTCAATTGGTGCTTGCTACAAATGTTTGACGCGCACGCTACTAATATTAGCTACAGTAAGTGGTGGATGAACAATGAACGAAGTTTGCGTATTTCAGCGCACAAAAGACTTGACCTACGCTCATCACCATAACCATCCTCAGACTTTCGACTAGAGTTTTACCGAACTATTTGTGTGTTAGTAAAAGAACAGATACGGCTGCACAATGAATTATAAAACAAGTATTTTCTACTGTGAACCATAGAAAACTATCCAACCGCTTCCTATTTTTGACAAAAGCATAAGGGAAAAAGGGGTGCATGCATGGAATAGCAAGCGTTTGGGCTTCAATGGAAGTAGAACTCTCCTGAGATCGTTGAATCCTATTCAGCTGTCTCTATTAACTTGCATATTCAACGTTCATTTTGCCTCCGTTTTACGTAACTCCTGAGATCGAGAGAGAGAGAAAGAGTTAATTTAGGCTTTCTGATATTTTTAACGTATCGGCAACGTGCGTGTATTTGTCCAGTGATACGTAAACTATCTGTAAGTTTAATTAGAAGTCCCTGATAGAATGCACAGTCACTTATCGCAGACCGTTTTGGGAAAAATAAGCACATCTCATGTTTTTTTCGCTATTAGGCATTTGCGAACGTGGGAGATACGAAACTGCTCCAGCAGAGTGTGACTGAACGAGCCGGTGAAGACATAGTGCGAAATGCAATGCAGCGCTGGAGAACAGGTTCCGTGGGCTGTCTGGTCCAACATAATCCATGAACGGCAGGCTGTCATCAAAGGTACTGAAGAAGGTGCCAGTGCAGGTTTTATGGCACGGAGCCTCACTCAACACACCTGATGCCAAACATGTTAATATCATTGCAGCAGTGGAATCGGTCATCAGTCAGACGGAAGCAGCGGAGGAGACGAAGAACCATATCTGACACTAGGTCACCTTGGTTGCATTGAACACATTGGAGTTCACTTTGCATTAGTGCACATTGGTGAGGCCATAAGTCAGTCTTGTCTCGGCTCCTTCCACGAAACGCGTCTGTGCTGCAAAAATGCGTAGCAGCAATTGTGATCAAAGTAAAAGACGAAAGATCCTAGGATGAGTGGGCAAGTGCCACTTCCATCCCAGTTCAGCTTAGCTCCTCGGACGAGGACATATGCTAGCAGGGACTGCAGTCCTCATCTGTAGTAGGTTTTACATCTGTGAAGCCTTAACTATAGAATTCGTTCAGACGGACAGACGCTTGCAGCGTAGTGTCTGACAATCTCATCCCTACAATTTGAAAAGGACCTCTTTGATCGAGCAGTAAATTTCTAAGGCATGTTCTGTTCTAGTATTCACATTTTTATTTGCGTCTGACTGCCTTGCCATATATCGTTTGGCCGCATTATTTGTACGACCAAGCAAAGGCATTTTATATATCAATATATGATAAGATGGAACAAACGAAGACTAGGGAGACCGGAATGACCATTTCTGGCTTACTAGCCGTCATCAGCCAGTCATACCCAATCCCTGGTGTGGGTCACACGAGATCTGAACTCGCAACCTTTGGTCATTGAGTGTAACATTCTAACATCGATCAACGGACCCGTTGTTTTGTTGGTTGCGATCGGCAATGTGAACTATGAAAATGTACTGTTCACCGATCTGGTTAAGGAAAACTTATGTTCCGCTGTGCCTTGGAGCTCATTTTAGAGCCCTCGCTGGCAGTCGCATAGCGATGAGATATATTTTGATAAGATGGAACCGAGAAAGACAAGGGAGACCGGAATGGCCATTTCTGTCTAATTCGCCGTCATCAGCCAGCCATATTCAATCTCAGGTGTGGATCACCCGAGATTCAAACTGGCGAACTTTCTTCATTAATTGTAACACTCTATCATTGAGCCACAAACCCATTGTTTTGTCGGTTGCAATCGGGAATATGAACTATAAAAGGTTGGTTAACGAACGCTGTGCCTCTGAGCTTACTTAAGAGCATTCCAAGATATTTTAATTAGAAGATATGAAATTCTTTTGGAAAACGTAAACTTAAATGGGGAAATTATCGAAACTTGTCCCCTCTAGCGATAATTTGCGCCAAAGAACTCCTTCACGCCTACATCACGGATGTGCCTGCCGAGGCTTTACTCCAACTTCGAGATCTCTGTCTAGAAACCAGCTTTTCTTTCTCCGGCCAATGCTACGAATAACTCAAAGGAGTTCCTATGGCGTCACCCGTATCTGGCTTTCTGACCGAAGCCGTAATGCAGAAATTACAATCGATAGCTCTTTCTACAAGTGAACCGAAACTATGCCTGCGCTTTATGGATGATATATTTTGCATCATCAAGTGAAAACATTTAGACCTGCTCCACAATAATCTGAACTCTACACTTCCAGGAAATGAACTCACGTTCGAAACGGGGGCTGATGGAGAACTCCCATTTCTGGATGTCCACGAACAACGAAAAACTAATAGATCACTTCTTATATAAGGTTATCGCAAACAAACATATTCTGAGGTCACCATACACTTTGAGAGTAAACACCTCCTCTCTCACAAAAGCATTTCTATCTACTGTTTTCTTAATCGAGCCAAAACACATTGCGCTGATGAAGAAAGTTATCAGGCAGAAATGAAGAACCTCCTTTAAATTATTCTCCAAACATGGATACCCACGTGACTTCGTGCATCAATGTCTGAAGCGTGGGAGTGTGCTCCCTAAAAACGGGCAGCGCGGTAGATGCACTGGACCCACAGGGGGGAGGTAGATCAATTCACTACAGACGTTATTCAGGATGCGCACCCAAAAGACATGTCAAACCTAGAGGGAACGTGGTGGAACGAGTAGGTGCAGACTCACGCCGCACCAGCCACCTGCACCTGATCACGCCTCCGATCTTCCTGACTCCCTCTTGACATCGGATACGGGCGGGTGAGTGATGAGAGAGAGAGTGCAGTAGCTGCAGCCTAAGTCTTTTACCACGCGCTATTCACCGTCCCCGCACCACCCTGTTGTGGGAGCACACGGTGGAGCTCATCGGAATCGCCAATCGAATTGTCGTATAGCGTGGGAGGACCGTTTGCCGATCACGTTACGACAAATTGTCGTCCCGTTGCGCCAAGGAGCTCATTCTAGAGACATCACAGGCAGTGGCATAGCTACTGATAAAGAAACGGAAGGAGTATCGATAATTTTACACTGATATCAACGCCGAGCAACTTCAAAACAAGCATCGGTACCAAATGTCATCAAAAGACGTGCATGGAAACCCTCGAATTGAAAAAAAACAATATTGACCTCACAGGTAGGTGGACAAAAAACGCTGTTGGAATAGGCTTCAAATTCACACTTTGAAAGCAGGTTGAAATGGTTTACAGCGAGACAGCTATGGGACCCCTACTGCTGTAGCACACAAACCCCTGACCTAAAAACGTCACTCGTTACCACTAATACCGGAGGGCCACCCACATCCCGTAATCTACGGGAACAAGATCTAGCTCAACGAATATGTCGGTAGTGTGGATAAAATAAGGCCTTGTCAAGGCAAATTCACTACCAAAAGATGGAAAATGCTACCAAAACGCGAGATTTAATTGAGATGGGCAATCGAGAGGTGTATAAATTTCTCAAGTGATAAAAAATTCAGAGTCAGATGAAAGACTTAAGAGATTTTAAAAAAGTACTGAAAATAGCACGTAAATAGACGCCAAGAAGTGTACTAAAAGGAGAAATGGAGGTCTGACATGGAAGCAGACGAAGGAAGGATCGGCAGCTTGGATCTAAAGACAAGAGGATCGATGCAAGAGTAGCAGACCTTGACAGAATTCCAGAATTTCATTCCGTGGCTGACAATAGTAGAGTAACAAAAGCCATGTAAAGCCGTAAGCACAGGGGCTTCGGGTTTTGACTCAGCCACCTGGGCTAGGTCGCCGGTGCTGGTAACGGGTTGAGGAGAGTCGGCTTCGTAATCAGAGTCATCACTGTAATCTTCAGATGAATCGAGCCGAGACAGCAGCTCGTACCGGGGAGAGGGTACGGTGGAGGAGGAGGAGCGGTCTTTCATGTGGAGTTCGGACACGTTGCCGCCCATCGACAAACCACAGGGACCCAAATGCACACCTCCACGGGTAACAAAGGTGACCTGATCGATGAGCCAGCCGTGACGGATGTGCATATCCTCAATGACATCACCCGGAGGAACGCTGAAGTACTCACTAAGGACGGGGAAGTGGCATCAGTGAATGAATCAATAAGGCCTGATGAGTCAGATAAAGCAAGAACAGGTAGTGAAAATAAGACCGACTTTACAGGAACATTACCGACAAAGAGAAGGGAGACTGGAACGGCCATTTCTGGCTGATTAACCGTCATCAGTCAACTATACCCAAACACTGCTGAGGCTCGAACTCGCGGCCGGTTGGTAGTAAGTTCAACGCCCTTACCATTGAGCAACGGGCTCCCTTGTGCCTGGTCATATTCACCGCGACCGCTGGGACACTTCAAGCTAATTCCTTTTAAGCCATCCAGCCCAACCGCACTTAAATCAACCCTATGCTAATCAGGTCAAGTTTCGCGGTTTCCAAAGCATCAAGCCGACGTGTTCATCTACAAACGTACATGCACACTGACTCGATTCGCAGAGCTGTCTCCGGAAAAGGATTATTTATCGCTTACCAAACATTACGAGGACCCAAGTCCCTCAGACTTCATTGAGCTGACCACTACCACCAGTTTGAGAGGACATCCTCTCAAACTGCGTGGGATTGGGGCAACACTAGACGCAAGGTGTTTCCTCTCCAAAAGAGTGGTTCAAACCTGTTCTGCATGCGTACATCATCATGTTCCCATCCAAGAGCCTTTTACGAGGTTTGACAAATACATGCATCCGTACCACCACGCCATCAGAAAATAACAAATATCTGTTATTGTACTATCCTCCCTGAAAGTTACCCGTTATAAAACTTACTACCCCTATTTTCAGCCATATTATATCCGAACTGTGTCGTCAAATGCACCATCGAGTGACGCGGAGCCACCACCACCCCGCCCCGTCCAACGTGCATTTTGTATTGGCGTTTATATTTCGTTCTGTTATTGTAACCAATCAGGCGTTAAAAGTTGTTCACTTACCTTTCTCTTAACAAAGTGAACTCAACTGACATAATCGGTAATGCATTTGACCCAATTGTGAAAAACTCGGCGTATTCGGTGGGATTTGGGGCCCACGAGACAGCAAGGGGAAGGCTATAGTACAGTCAACGCTCTAGCCAACTGAGCTACGAGGCTTCACTACGAGCCGTCAGTTTAATTACACTTGGATAATACTTACAAAAACCTCCAAACTCCACTTCAGTCACGCGCAAAACCTGAGAATAAATATGAAAAATTACTTTGGCTATGGTCGAATGTTATGTAACTAATAACGTTTGTGTTGAGCCCGGGGTCATGATGTATGAATATAATCCGGACTGACACGATCTGGACCCGATCAGATCCACCTCAAACGCTGTTTTGGCGCATTCAGTTTCTTCTACTCTCTAAAAGGACCCCTAACAAGGCATTCCGTGTTGTGCAGGCTCAGTGGTTAGATTAGTAACCAAAAGAGAGCGGGCTTGGGCTTCAGATGCCCCCAAACCTGGGGTTGGATATGGCTCGCAGATGATGGTTAATCAGTCAGAAATGACCAATCCAGTCTCCCATGTGTTTATCAGGACTTCCTTCAGTACTTACTATTAGTCATTTGCAACTGCCTGTGGGCAATGAGAACCCCAAGACAGTGGTCCATGGGAAAGTGGCTCTGAAAAGAAAACACCGATGCCTACAGAAAACAATTTCAGTAGTTAAGTTAAAGAGGTATGAACACGTGCGACCGCGTTGTCAGCCTCCACTCGAGAAGTGACTTAACGCGGCCGGTGAGCGCCCTTTTGTATACCCCAACTGCGTTGGACCAACACGGGGGCCACATTAGGGCATGGCATGCGTTATTCGGGTTGCGCTCCCATAACAAATGCCGAACATAGAGGTGTGGTGGCACGCCTAGGGGCGGCTAGGACTTAGGGGACCCGGCCGCGCCAGCCACCTGCGTCCTCTCACGCCTCCGGTCTTCTTGACTGTCTTGACACCGGGCTTAGGTGGGGGAGGAGGAGAGAGTGCGGTAGATGCAGCGCAAGTCTACTATCACTTTAAACTAAATCACGCGCATGTCACCGTCCCTGCTCAACTTTCCCATGAGCATACGGTGGACATCGTCGGACTACGACGGTCGAACTGTCGTATACCCCAACGCCTTCGACTATATAAAACCGAAGAGCAACATTTATTCGGCTTACGCATCTGCGTTGGTGGACTATCTATTAAAACAAGTATACCATGTGAATGGCGCTCTGGTGTTTCCTGCCATATGGCAATGCTACTAACAATAGATCGTGTAAGAAATCTACAAAGCTGTGACAACATTATTCTTTTCAGGATGCAATTCCCAGACGCATTTAGGCGCAAAAGATGCGCTTAGAAGCCTAGAAGCTCAGAAGACATCAAAGGTCTACAAACAAGCAGTCCTGTATGATGGAGACACGAAGCACAGAACTTGCCTAGTGTACTGCTCGGCATCCCGGTCAACATCCCAAAGAACTTCTTGCGTCTCTCCAGTCCAGATGTTTTCGTAGGTCACATCAAAGCCTAGAATAAGAAAAAGGGCAGTGAGTCAGGAAGAAAAATGTATTATCAAAAATCCAATACTTTTCCTGTATAACGAACTGACACGGAGACAATGCACACATGTATAAGGTAAGAGGATTTGGCTCGAACCTGCGACCTGTCGGTTAGAAGTCAAACGCTCTAACCATTGAGTTTCAGAGATTGCAGTACCTAGGGGTGGGTATGACCGGTTGAGTGATGAGTGAGCACCTATTCATCATTGCTAATATCCCCGACCGAAAACCGAGAAGACAACAAGCCCGTGGCTCAAGAATGGGAGCGTTTGAATTTTAATCGACAGGTAGCGGGTTCGAGCCTTAGGAGTGGCAACACCTGCGGTTGGGTGTGGCTGGCTGATGACGGCTAAGGAGTCAGAAATGGTCTTCCTAGTCTTTATGGATGATGCTATTCAGCCTATCATACTAGCCGCTCGGCGGCTGTTGGCGCGCGAGAGTGATCCCCAAGGCAAAACGGGATGAATGAATTCTTTAACTACTCCGTGAGAGCCCATTTACTATCGATTTTATACACAATGCTTTCCGTGAAGAGAAAGGTGCATAAGATAAGAGGACAGATACCATTCAGGACCGGTGTCTATGACTCAAGATAATAAGTGAATAAGGCTAGAACAAGAGAAGTCAGATGAGGAAAAATAACAGAGATAGTGCGGTAAAGCGAATGATGTGGAGTGAAACATAGGTCTTGAAGGGCGGGTGGAGGCTGAGGTCTCTCAGGTTAGTGCGAAGTGAACCTGGAAAGTAACAATTCCAAAACGAAAATGATTCCTCTAAGTCTCAGGACTGGAGTTCTTTGCCCAGTCATTGCAGATGTCGAATCAAAAGGTCTATCCAAAAGCCGTCCAGTTAGGTTAAATTTTCAGTTAAATAGGAGAAGCACCGATGAGATCGACCACTGTACAGCGAGGCCTTCTTCTAAAATTGCCTCAACACTCCGGCCCATAATAAGATAAGTGAAAAAAATGAAACCGCGAGGATGTGCATTTCTCGTCATGCTGACATTTTTTGGAGTATCCGACTGACCTTGCCAATTAAAGACTATATGATCGGTCAGGACTGCAACGCGTTTACATTTTCATCTCTCCGCTAAGGTGGACTGATCATGTGGGCACTAATCTGAAGGTAAAACCATCTGGGATGTTTCATTTAACCCAATTGCATATTTCAGGAGAGTAAAAACGGGCAGACGAAATGTTATTTGAATAACTTCTTTGACCCAGTTGTGAAAAAATCAGGTAGCCCCAGTGGGATTCGAACCCACGACAACCAATGCTCTAACCATTTGTGCTGAGGCCCCACTGGGCCAAATTACCGGCCCAGTCTACTGCAACGTACAGAATCCACCAATTATGATACTCTAAGCATTATTTCCTAACGAATAACAACTAATAAGCTTGAAATGGCCATTGTAATCTCCCTTGTCTTTATCGGTAATTTCCCTCTGCCTATATCATTAGTTGCTGTGTGGTGGCTGGCGGGACTCGAAAGTGAGCCTCAAAGGCACCACGAGACGAGTTAGCCTCGTAATAGATCGGTTAGCGCCCATCCACCATTATGGGATACAGCGTCCGTGTATTCCAGTGACTGTCACTGCCTTCAAGTCATTACAACTACGGCGTTGATCATAAATTACCACGTTCCGGTAACTTCTATTCAATCCCTAGCGTCATAATTTTTAAACTGACGGGGTTTCACGCACAACATTAGGTCATCTGATGGACAGCGCATAGATCAATGTGGAGTTTAAACGGGGGGAAGAGGAACATAGGCGTCGAAGGTATATCATGCAGCAACATCAATCTCTGTAAAACAGGTTCGTGGGCATTTGATTGCAAATGTTCCAAAATAATGGCTAATCCACTGCCACACCTGTTGATACTACTATTTCTGAGTAGTATAGGATGTATTGTCAATGTTATCCGCTGAGTGTGAATGCCTTCGAGCCAGTGAAGATATTGATGATGAGGTTTGGTTGTGCAGGGGTTGGACTGGTTGGACACTAAGGCTGATCCGGCGGTATTCTTCAAGAACAATCCGGGTTTCGAAGGTGCGCTCCCATTGGAGAGCATATTGACGGATATTAGACGTGAAAGGCGTAGGTCGGCGCATCCCATTCCTTTGCGTTTATCATTTCGCCTTGATCACCTTTATTCGGTTGGTTTCCAATATGCCTATCTCGATTTTCACGGCTATTCACAATTTACCTGCCAGTGCCACGTAAGCATTTTTTATCCGGTTTCTCCAAGTACTTGAGGGAGATCCTCACGGTGTCCTTGAAGCGTCATTTTTGCCCAATTCTACCTGCATCTATAGCCAAGTTCACATAGAGGAGTCAGGTCGGCAGGAGTTCATCCGGCATTCCTACGATGTGACCGCTCTGTTGTGGTTTGATCTGCTTTAGTAATGTATGCCAGTCGCCTCCAGCACCTCGGTGTCCGGAACCCCTTCCAGTCATTTGAATTTCATAGATGATCCACGTCGCTGCGCTCTAGGGCATTTTTCAGGGAAACAGCTGAGGATAAAACAGCGATACCAGACGGTGCTGTACCGCGCAAAATGTCTCGCTGATTTTAGATATCTAGATGCAAACCCTGTCAGCGCTTTCGATGGTTCATGAGATGTTGCTGCCCATCGTTGCGATACATTAGACGGTCAGCTTTAGTTGATGCATAACAACCATTTAGGTCGACATAAGCACATGAAGATTCAGACTTTGCTGCACTGCTTGTGTGAGTGAGTTCCGTTAGCTATCCGTGAGTGCTAGTCAACAAATGTCAATATTTCCAACCAAAATCGGCAAGACAAAGAGCCCATGGCTCAATGGTCAGAGCGTTGGACATCTAACTAACTGGTCGCGGGTACGAGCTTCGGGTGGTGCACCGCCTGGGGTTGGGTATGGCTGGCTGATGATGGCTAAAGAACCAGAAATAGCCATTCCAGTCTCCCAGGTCTTTGCCGGCAATATTTATCTGCCTACTCTACTACTAGTCGCTGTGCGGCAGCTGGCGGGGCTCCAGAATGAGCCCCCAGGCAGAACGGGACGAGTGAGTTCCGTTAGCGAGCGGTGTTAGTCATCGAATACTTGTTTCAGTTATGGTGTTAAACGCAATTTAGTCTGCAAGCAGTATGTCATGCATACTGATCTTTGAAGCCTTTTGTAATAGCCTGAATACGACAGAAGTTATGTGCGTTACAGGCGCCTGGCTAAGTTACATCCATCCCGCTCAGTCAATTTTGCCAACCGCGTATCTAGCAACACTGCAGAAAACACAATACAGATGAGGATTGGAGCGGGGGTGCAGCCCTGGTTCACCCGGTCGTTGATCCGTTATCCGTACACGCCCTCTCCCGCATCGTGAATCTTTCGGGACATAAAAATTACCCAATTACTTTCTAGAAGTTAGTCAGATTCACAAAAGTAGTAATAGAAAATAATTAGCATATCTTTATCATTTTTTCTGCAGTTGCCGGACTTTTAAGATCGTATCCATGGCTCTGCGACTTTTCGGAATCCATACTGGCACTAGGGAAGAAGATATTGCTCTGATTTAATATTTAGGCAATCGGGTAATGCTCGGACGCAGATTCTGCAAACACATTCGAGAAAAGAGATCCCCTGGATATTTTAGTACATTTGCTGGCTTTCTTTGATCTTTTTGGCGTCCCTGAAGTAGTGCGGGAGTTGTCCTTGAAGCCCAGTTCTCATAGCAACACGGACAGAAGTTGAGGAGGTCGCAAATAAGTACGTTCATATATTAGGCCCAGTATAACAGCGGCAGGGAAAATAATTTTGGACGTTGTCACAGAGAACAGAAACTGTGTGGCGTCACGGCCTAAGACGAAACAAAAACAAAATCAATCTCAGTGCTTCAGATTAAGCCGGTCACGGAACGTACATATTAAATCAGGCTGCAGCATCGAGCTGGCCGAACATTCGAGATTCGCCCGCGGGAGGATGCTTGCGCAAAAAAAACGGTAAATTAACGACCGATACGCTGAAAGTGACTGGCGCGCCCTACACGATTGGCATGCGATAGGTCGAAATGTTCAAAAGTGCTAAGGGCTCAAAATAGATGAGGCGAGTTTTTACATAAGAAAACCCCCACGTGTTTGTTCCCCAAACCCGCTCTCCTTCTTCTAAATCTACCCATCGGGCTATAATCGGGATGAAACAAGGTTTAGTTAATTACGAAAAAGGGTTTAGAAGAACTGTCCAAAGCACTGCTACGGAAGCATAATTGATCCAATGGCGGAAGATATAAGTAACTCAAAAAAGTATACTTTTGACTTACCCGCGAGAGGACGAATGTTATCCCAACTGAGGGCTACGTAGGCGCGGAGGCCACTAATTTTCCAGGAATGTGCAGGAAATTTTTCGTAGGTAACGGTTCGGCTTGAAATTAAACTGTACCTAAGAACATGCTGTAGAATTTTAAAGCATGTACACCTACTCGTAAGCGTAGCGGCTATGATAGCCATAGCTGTCGCGACCGACGAACACACTGTCACTTGAAGCTAAAAACTGCGAGTTATATGCCTGAGGCAAATAATCCTACATAACAAAGTACAAATGGCGGCTGGAGTGCGGCGTTCAGCGCTTTGTAAGAGCGACTGTAAGGCGGCTTGAAAAGGACTTGCCTCCAGGTCGTGCGCTTGTGAGTAAAGTTCAACCAGCTACAAATTGAAAGAATTATAAAAAAGGAATAAAGCTTACCTTGGAACACTGTTCACCGTACTGACGACCCAGGGAAACTACACCCTCAGGATCGCACATTAACAAGCAGCCCTCCTCAAGTAACCTCGTAAACACGTCTACCGGAATCAAGCGCAAACATTCCGCAGCTAAAGCAAATGCGGGTAGAGGAACAGGCGGAAAGAACCTACAAGTAAAGGCAAACGGGTGGGCGGCAAAAAAGTTGATCATCTGTTCGCGTAGTTTGCCTTCAGAGAAGTAAGTGAGGATGAAAGCGTAAATCGTTCTTATGTCATCCGCGGTAGTGCCTGCATCTACAGACTCTAGGTTAAAGCCAAATGTCTGAATTTTTTGGTTCAAGGCATGCTGACAGGCCTCGAGGAGAAGCGGCACCTTGAGCTCGCTGGCCATTTGCAGATAGGTGGTTAGGGAAATGGTGGGATCCAGAGACGCGGAATACAGGAAATCAAGGAGGACTCGCAGACGGTCAGCGCCCATGGAGGGCAATGCTAGCACGTAGGGCGGACCAGATGCGCCAGCAAGAAGGTCAGCCAGGTAACCGGAGGTTGCGCAAACAAAGGCGTGAGTACGCACGGGGGTGGAATCAGCTGCGCAGGTTATGGTCACATCAGTCATTTGCTCCGCCTTATAGAACTCATAGAGCTTTGCGTGAAGCTGGCCTAGGGGTGAGAGAAAGAGAGAGAGAGAGGGCTAGGTAAATTGCAAGGTACACTTACGGATGTGATTCAAGCTGGCTTCTGAAACATCGTTCATTTTCTAAAAGCAAAAAATCGAAACCATTAGTAACTATTTGCCTTTTTACCATGCCTGCAAAAGCTTTTGCGATGCCAACTTGAATATTAATTAGTTATACAACTGAATAGGCCCAACAACACATTTTATAGGCGTTTTTCACAGCTTCTGAACAATTCTTTTGCTCCAAATGAGAAAAACCCGGCGGCCTCGGTAGAAGTTGAATCCACGACAGCAGTGAAGTGAAACCAACACTCTAAATAACTGAGCTGTGAAGTGAAGTGAAACCAACACTCTAAATAACTGAGCTAAGCCTATAACGGCTAGCCCAGTCAGTAATGATGGCAACTGCTACTGACTTTGATTTTTCATGTTCAAATTCCTGGACTGATAGGTGTCCGCCATCCACATAAACGAAGATTTTATATGGGTCTGCATGTATACCTGATGCTGGCGGGTCGTACCCAAGGAATAGGACCTGCTCCTGTAGGAGCTTGCACTCATCCGTTCTTAATAAAAAAAACAGCCTGTCAACAGTATTGTGTTCCTCGACCGATTTTCCGGGGCTGATAATGGAATCGAAATAAATTAGGCACGAAGTCCAAGCTATTTTGTGTAAGTATCGTCATGAGCAACTGAAATTTGGCCAGCACGTTCGTCACGCGTAGATTTATAATGCTAGAACGAACAGGCATTCTCAGCATTTACGCTCAGTTGAAACAACTGCAACTGAACTGGAGCGGTCACCTTGTGCGGATGGACGACGAAATGCTACCCAAACGACTCTTCTATGGAGATGTCGCCATGGGTTCTCGTCGACAAGGGGGTCAAGTACGACGCTACAAAGACACTCTGCAAACCTCCCTGAATAAATTGCAGATCAACCCGGAGTCCTGGGAGGACCTTGTCCGGAATCGATCGGCTTGGAGGAGAACAGTGAAGACAGGGGCAGCAATCTGAGAAGCCAACAGGATCGCCGCTGCCATGACCAAAAGAGCGGCACGAAAGTCACCAGCGCCCCGGACCAAAATCACCAATGCCCAGGCCCTTCCAACATGCCCGCGCTGTCACCGCACCTTCCGCGCGCGAATCGGCCTAGTCGGACATCTTCAGACGCAATGCACCAACAGTCCGACAATTCAAAATTCTACGTTAACTTCTGCCAACCCTCCTTCGGACTCCCCCACCCCCACCCCTGGCATCAATTCCATTAGTCCTATCATCATCGAGACCACATCACAATGCTCAGCACGTGGTACCCCCACAACCACCACCATCGCCGCCATCACCACTACAACCATCAGCGATGGGGACTCTCTCCTAAACTGTCTCATTGCAACCGCACATTGACCTCACGCATCGGCCTGGTATGTACCTTGCGAATTAATCGTTCAGAGACTGGTCAACCTGTGCCTGGAGCTCCAACACACAGCAGAGATCGCCACCTCTACTGCCCTCACTGACCTCGCGCATTCACTCATTACATGGGCCTATTCGGTCAAATGTGCATCCATGACAGCGGAATTCAACGCAATGTCGACAATACCGATATCCCACACGAACCCTCCGCTCCAGCCATTCTACATCAGTACACATTATCTTCACTAATAAATCGATAACTCCCTCACCATCATCATCATCATGTAGCTGAGAATATCAGGATTTCCTAGAAACCGTGGCAGGGAAGGCTGTTAATCTGACGCTTACACCAGACCACGCCGTCGGCTTAGTGTATGTGTTGTGTGCGTCGAGTGGCTGACCAGTGGACTGGCAGTCAGACGGTGATGGCTGCTCCATATCCCCTGAGTTAGTGAATCCTGGGGATTGCGTTATGTGGGCAAGGTCGTGCTGTGGCGCGTGAAGACGGGTATGCCGATCCGTAAGCCCATGTGCCTACTCCTACATCAGACAGCTGACAGGCTCGGACAGTGGTCTGGTTTTGGTAGGTGAGGGAGAGAGTGAGGTCGAGAGGTCAGCGCATTTTCCTCACTATAAACAATCTGATGCGCTTGAAACTATTATGGTGCGCTAAAAGCCGTGGCTTGGAAGGTTGCCAACTGACCGGGATAACTCGGACCGCGTGTTCAGCCCAATGTGTGTTTTGTGTGGAGTGGCTGACTGGCGGACTGAGAGTCAGGCTGCAATGGTTCCTTCTTAATGTGGCCTTTATGGCACTCCCACTTCGTGGGATCCGAGCCAGGTGTGATGGTACGCCCAGGGGCGGCTCCGGCCGCACCAGCCACCTGCGTCCTCTCCCGCCTCCGGTCTTCTTGACTCTGTCATGACACCGGGTTCAGGTGGGGGAGGAGGAGAGAGTTTGGTAGCTGCAGCGCAAGGCTACTATCACTTAAAACTAATTTACGCGCAAGTCACCGTCCTTGCTCCACCCTACCATGGAGCATACGGTGGACATCGTCGGACTACGACGGTTGAACTATCGTGTCTAACATATCCTGAATAAGCTTTTCCAGATCCTTTTGGTAATAGACGGGAATGCGTTCAGTCGTTTGGCAAATAGGTCGGGAGTGCCCATGTGAAAAAATGCTGGAGGACCAGAATCTGTTCCAAATATCTGTTGTTGGCATCGAACTTGGTAGCCGAGTAAGTTTTCCAAGCGGACTCATCCGTTTCAGATCCAAAGAGGATAGGGATCCATAATACTCTGTTAGTAATCACCGTAACACAATCTGCGCAAAACACCTCAGTATATTCCAGGCTGAGATGAATAGAAGGACTGTGGTCGTAGAACTCAGCACCTCAGCCGAATCGGTGAATCCTGGCGTCAACCGACTGAATAGGAGTGAGGTTGAGTGTGGTCAAAGCTGACGATATGATAGCCGATATGAGCTGAAGTTCAACCGCTTTGACAGTTCCGTAGGCAAACGCCACTTCCAGCGCATTCTCTAAAGATTTGTAATGCTTCCGAATAAATTTCGATTACAATGTGAAGCCCCACAACCCCAGCGTAAATCACACGAGTATCACAGTTTCATGTATGTAGGATTATTCGGTGAGAGGGGTTCTCAATGCTAAATAAATTAGGGCCGCAACATATGTGCTGAGCGAGCGCAAACGTATTGCGCTTTTCAAATGGTGAAAAAGTCAAAAGACCTTGCCCAATATGTAAACATACGTTATGGGAGTACGTAGAACCTGTTTATTCAAATAAACGAATAAATTAAACGACAAAATTAGAACATTGTTTGAAAAATCCCGAAATTTACCATTTAAATATGCTCCAAGAATTAGCGTAATATCAAGCACGGCGGATAGCCAGCAGCATACAAAAAGAATCTTAAAAAATGTCTTAAGGCAGCGTAATCGTTTCCCAATACGAAAAAGTCCAGTATTTTCTTACTCTGGTAGCCCGCAGCCAACTTTCCTTATGTTCCAACTTCTGTAACTGCTTGGTCAAATTATCAGCCTGTTGATAACAGTACATTTTGCTTTGATATACTGTTACATTCAATTCAAGTTAATTTATTGAGGCAAATAGGCATGGGCCTTTGAGTACCCTATTTGTAACGTGAAATTAAGTGCAGTGGGCAGAGAAACCGTGCGGGTTGCAAAAGTTCAAAGGTGATCATAAAATACGAAAAGTGGTGCGCAAGTCTCGAGGGTTAAGTGTATTTTCTCATCGCTCCAGCCCATTTTGGAACATAAAACTGTCAAGGTTCGTTTTAGCGCTTTCCAGCAATGGTGGCATCTCAAGGCCTACAAGAGGAGCAATCCCTTCTTTGACCACTCTGAAAGAAAAGGAGAAATTGCGCACATCCATTCTCACCTGCTGGATGCGCAGTTTCAATGGTTGATCGCCGGGATGGGTTATGGCAACAAATCTAAGTATTCTGTGAATTCCAGGCAGCATTCCAATCCCTTCACAATGCAGGAGATCACGATGATTTTGTCTTTAACTCAAAGTGAACAAATTAAGATTCGTTAGACAGGTTGTATGTAGCAAGGAGCTTTGAATCCTAACCATTTTGGTGGCTATCCTTTGTACTCGTTCGACACAGTTCTGATCTTGAACTGCCCAGGGCTTCCAAGCTTCTGCAGCATATTTCAAATTCGGCCTGCCGATTGTTCCAGAAATCTTAGTGAAGAGATCATCTTTGAAATTCAAGAAGACTGGTCTGATGGCGTGCAACACAGCCATTGCGCTCTTTGCCGCTCTCGAGCAGTGACAGGATGGTTTTCAGGGTTTTGGTCGGTGGCACTCCAAGGTCTTTTTGCGTTTCTACGTCTTGTTAGGCTTCACCGTTGAGAAAGTACCTTCTGCTGTTGGCAGATCCGGTTGGGTTGTCTAAGCAAAGTATTGTACACTTATCAACGTTGAACCACAAAAGCAAATGATTCGACCACTCCTCCAACCGACTTAAGTTGAGTCTGTAGTTTATCATCCTCAGCAGAGCTCTGTATAGCACTTCAGATTTTCATGTCATCGGCAAATATTGCTGCTTCACAGTCCAGATCCCTGCCACAATCGTCGACGTATATTAGGAACAGTATTGGACTTAGTTCTAAACCCTGACGAACCCCACTGTCGACCGCAGCAGAACTTGACCACTCTTGACCGATACACACAACCTGGTGCTTACCCACGAGGAAGGTTTCGATCCATTTGAAAAGGTAACCTCTGATTCCAATTATTTCTAGCTTGTACAACAGCCTCTAGTGTGGTACAGTGTCGAAGGCCTTTTGAAAGTCAATGAGGGAGATATAAACCCTATGTCCATCTTAAAATGCTTGTGTCCAGCTCTGGAGCAACGGCAGCAAAATTTTCGGGCAGGATCTTCATTTTTAGAACCCGTGTTGACAGTTTTATAACAAATTAAGTGTCTTTACGAATTTCACCAATACGCACTTGATGATCATTTCCAAAACCTTGCCAAGGATGCATGTCATCCTTATGAGCCAGTAATTTTTCCCTGACGCCCGGCTACCACTTTTGTAATAGGGAGTTACATGTATCAGCTTCCAATCGATGGGAAGTGTTCCGGATTCATTTAATTTTGTAAGAGGACTGACAGAGGTGCGAAAAGTTCATTGGCGAGTTCTCTCAGAAGCTTGGTGGAAGCTCATCGGGTCCTGGAGATTTCTATTCTTTAAGTTCCTTTAATTCCCTTTGGATCAGAACTTTTGAGAATAGTTTATGGTTTATGCTTGCAGTCGGTGGGTAATCCGCTTAGGGATGATAGAACCTTGCGTCGTTTGTATATACTGAACGGAAGAACGGCGAAAATTACCCTTCTTTGTCCCTGTTTTCAGCCATTTCGACGCCCGCGGCAGTCTTAATCATTGGGATTTGATACTTATTCCGTGTACATCTGCGGAGGTAACTGTAAGCTTACTTTGAATTCTGCGTTGTCTTTTGCAGCAACTTTTTCTCGAATCCTCGTCGCATTTTAAGGATAAGGCTTCTCATTTTGTTTCTCTGGGTTTTATACTTGTCAACATATGTGACTTGATAAAACTCGCAGTATTTTCTCAACAATTTGTGCTTCCTGTATATTTCTCTTTACAGGTTGCTTTGAAGCCACCCAGAACGCTTGCTCTGATGAAGACTCGTTAGCGGGCAGTGGTTGTGCATGAGTTACAGAAGAGCATTCCGAAAGAACTCCCAATGTTCGTTCACAGAGCCCGAAAACATTGAGATCCAGTTGAGGTCTGTTAAATCTGCTCGCATTACATGAAAATATCTACACCAAGCGTTACGTCATTTTTCCTATACAGCAGGTAAAACGGAGAATAATTAGCAGTCCCACATAACAACCACATGATCACTTCGACCGAG
This sequence comes from Schistocephalus solidus, assembly GCA_017591395.1. Lineage (NCBI taxonomy): Eukaryota > Metazoa > Platyhelminthes > Cestoda > Diphyllobothriidea > Diphyllobothriidae > Schistocephalus > Schistocephalus solidus. Next base: position 6,619 of record WEDG01003551.1, on the reverse strand, counting down.
CGGAGGTATGGAAAAATCTCATTTGTACTGCCTTATGTTTACGTAAAAACCAGGTTGAGACAGTTAGCCTTTTGTCGTTCACGTGTTCTGGTGGGGAAGAGGACATGTTTGTGTGAAAAGTTCCTTCAAGGTTTTTTGCAGAAACCGTAACTAAGAGTCAATTTCGGGCAGGAGGTTTGAACAGTGCTCCAGTTAATTCCTGGTGCGTTAAAGTCATCCACAATCATGAAATAAGGTTGACTGGATAACTTTTCTTATTGTTCCTAAAGATGGGTGTGTGCCACCCGGTCTGTCCTAGGTGGCAGATAAACAGTGAGGACATTCAAACATGGAAAGCCAAGAGGCTTGATGGTCAATCATATGGCTTCCGTGCTGCAAGCAAACATGCTCCTCTTGTCGGACACTATTAGCACTTCTTTCGCATACACAATTATTCCAACACCCTGTCTGTTTCCTCTGTCTTTCCAATATATTTGGTTTCCAGACAATGTTATTTTGCGATCTCGAATACCGCCTGGCAACCAAGTTTCGGTTACTGCTATCTCATCCGAAAAAACTTCGGCAAGATAAATTTTTAACTCGTCAAGTTTTGATAGAAGTCTTTGGAACGTGATGTACAAGCACTTTAATTTTGCGCCAGCCGAACTTCCGTTGCGTTTTTGAAAATTTTATGAGCCTAACTGCACCCCCTATGACGTCAATCTTGTATGCCTGTTCCATTTCTTGATGAGTTTTGGAAACTGTGGTTTCCACAGTGAGAACGCTGGGTGTTACTGACTTATTTCTGTTATGTCTTTGGGCATTTGGTTCCTGATGGTTTTGGCGTTGGCGGAGTGGCTGCTGTTGTGAAACGTTCCTTATTTTATGGAAGGAATCGCACATACTGCCTATTCCAAACACGGCCGACCTACGTCATTTGACGACTTTAGGCCAGTAAATACACTACCAGCAGTCTCGAAGATCTTCGAGACCTTAATCAAAGACAAGATGATGTGTCACCTAAGAGAGAATAACCTACTTAATGCGGCTCAGCATGGTTTTCTCGAAAAAAAATATTGTGACACTTGCCAGCTCTCTTTCTTCGATCATGTGCTACAATCTAGAGACAGCGGTTTTGCAATTTACACCGTTTACTTCGATTTCACTAAGGCTTTTGATCGTGTTGACCATGATCTCCTACTGCTGAAACTTGCCTCCTTCGGCATAGGTAACAAGCTTCTGAACTTATTATTTTCCTATTTGAATGCTCGCGCACAACGGGTTAAAATTTCTGATGTTATCTTCAACCCCACGCATGTGAAGAGCGGAGTTACTCAGGGCAGTGTGCTCGGCCCGCTTCTATTTTGCCTCTTTGTCAACGATGTTCCTGGTTGTTTTCAGTATGGTAGGCCCTTTCTGTACGCTGACAATTTAAAAGTTGCCTATCGATATAAACCGATTGATGGCAACATCGTGCTTGAGCTCTTAAAAACGGAACTTCAGGTCTTCGCTCAGTGGTTTTGCACATGGCGCCTCTCACTTTCTTGGCAAAAGTGCACCGTTATGGTTATTGGCGACAACCATCAGCCCCACCTAAGCATAGACGGTCACGATCTAAACGTGCCCGGAGTTATAAAGGATCTGGGCATATCATACTCTAGTAGTCTTAATCTGTCAGAGCACTGCGCCCTGATTTTCTCGAAAGCACGCCAAACTACTGGGTTTATTCTCAGAAATTTTAAAACCGTCAAAATTAGAATCAGCCTTTATAAAATGTATGTCAGGCCTAGTCTGGAATACTGCTCGTTTCTATTTAGTCTTCTACACGCTAGTGAACGAAGGAAGATAGAATCAGTCCAGCACTTCTTTACAAAAAAGAGTTTTCTATTCAGATCACCGAAACCTGTCCTACCAACAACGCTGTGAGCTTACAAGCCTTGACCCGCTATGGCTTCGTAGATTACAGAAGGGACTATTTTTACTGTTTAAACTACTAAACAACCGTACATTTAACCCCCTTACATCTCTGAGGCACCTCGACCACTCTCGGCGCACCAGTCATCGAGATGTATTTTTTTATTTCTTCCTTTGGCACGCACAGTTAGATACCGAAAGTTTTTCGGTAAACGCTATAGCAATCTGGAATAATCTACCTAGAAGTATCAAAAATTCAGCAAAGCTATCCCTTGTTTTACGCGAACTGTCACTAGTTTTTCTACATTCAGGACACCTTCCAAAACTTTTGGGTGCTGACTCTGTTGAAGCTCTCTTCGGTTCTGATGGCGTTCACGGACTCTGAATCCTGTGCCGGTCTTCATGCTGAGGGGAAAAATAATGGCTCTTCAGACCTCAATCGGCTTATTTCTCAGTCGACAGCGAACAGCCGCTCGCCGACATACCTGCTGGTGCAGAATACCGGATCCGTAATACTGAATGGAGAGGTTCTTCACGGGGCACCTGTGTTAACGCGTCCCTGTCCAGAACTTTAATTACTCAATAAGCTGCAGTTTTTTTTTCTCCTGAAAACACACGAAACAACGATCAGGAGTTTGTTTCACTGTCAGCTTGACCCTCTACTGTATATATATATATATATATATATATATTCTTTTTGACCTTGCCTGTAAACTGGCAATAAATAAATAAAATAAAATAAAATTGGTTGGTTCAATGGAAAAGTCGTATTCATTTGAACTACCTTACAGTTGAAGAAAGAAAAATTGTGTTCATCAGCCTTCAGTCTTGATTGCAGTTCCAAGAAAAGTTCCCAGCGTTACAGCCTTTCTGCAAGAGTGTAGTCTGGTTGTAAAAAACCTCTAACTGCGAATTCAGTTCAGTTCAGTGTATTTGAGGAAAATAGGTTAACGCCTTTGAAATCCCTATTTGTTACATAAAAGTACCATAATAAGAAGCAAATTAAAAAGTAACAGTCAAGTGAATGCAGGCAGGTTTACGTGGTACACTGATATTGTTAAGGTTAAGTAGTCACATATTCTTCGTGGTTCTGTAACATATGTATGTCAAGCCGATGTTTGAATGTATGCACAGACTGGGACATAACAATCGACTCAGGTAGGTTATTCCACGGTTCCACGACACGGTTAATGAAAAAATACTTCCTAACATCCAATCTTACTTGGGGCACACTTAGTTTGAATGGATGACCTCGGAGATTTTTCGTAGTGGCAAGTTGGAAAAAGTCATCACATAGGAGGGCGCAATCCATGCCACGCACGATACGGAAGGTTTGTATCAAGTCTCCGCGCAACTGCCTATAACTCAGAGGATAGAGCTTAAGGTTATTTAGACAAATCTCATATGGCAGTTCAGCTTGACCTCTTACTAATTTTGTGGCTCGCCGCTGCACCCTTTCGAGCATGTTGTAGTCCTGTTGGGTCCACGGTCGCCAGGCTTGGATCGCATATTCAAGATGTGGCCTTACAAACGTACCAAAGACTTTAGAAAAGCAGTCTTCATCGAAAACTTTAAATGCCCGCTTGATAGCGTACAGTATTGAATTGGCGGATTTAGCTGCCTTGGAACATTGCGTAGAAGGCTTCAGGTTGTCTTTCATCCAAACTCCAAGATCCTTCTGTGTGTGTGCTTCTCGGAGTGGCAAACCGTTCAAATAGTAGGGTCGCATATCAGTGACCTGATTTCGATTTCCCAGACGTAGCAGGGTGCATTTGTTTGAGTTGAAGGACAAGAGCCATTTGCGGGACCACTCGTCCAATCGACGAAGATTTTCTTTGAAATTGTCTGCATCAGCAGCATTGTGGATAACTTTCCAGATTTTTATATCGTCCGCAAACATAGCAAAGTTACAGTCCAATTCCTGTACACAATCATTAATGAACAAGAGAAATAGGATCGGTCCGAGCACTGAACCTTGTGGGACTCCACTCTTGATGGCTGTGCGCTTTGATCGCGATCCACCTACGCAGACCACTTGGGATCGACCGACGAGAAAATTCTTGATCCACGTAAGAAGTTTGCCGCCAATACCGTACATACTCAACTTGTTAAGGAGACGCTGGTGTGGAACACTATCGAAGGCCTTCTGGAAATCAATGTAGGCCACATGCACAGTGTCTTTTGCATCGAATGCTTTTGTCCAGCTTTGCATCGTATAAATGTAAGTTCGTAACACACGATCTTCCCCTACGAAAGCCGTATTGTGCAGTCGATAAGAGGTTACGGGTTTCTAAATAAATCATCAATTCCTTTTTGACAACCTTCTCCATAACCTTGCAACAGATTGAGGTCAGGCTGACAGGCCTGTAATTTGTAGCAAATGCACGACTACCACTTTTGTGAAGCGGTGCGATGTGGGCTGTTTTCCAGTCGGTAGGAAGAATTCCCGTATCGAACGATTTCTGGCACAAAAACGATAGCGGTTTCGCCAGCTCTTTAGCAAGTTCGAGGAGTAGCTTTGGTGGAATCTCGTCGGGGCCAGGGGATTTGCATGCCTTCAGACTTTTTAGTTCTTCAAAGACCGCCGCTTCTTGAAAGAGCATATCCTGAATAAGTGGCACTCCTGTAGTCTCGTAACTTGATGGAATAAAAACAGCTTCTCTAGTGAAAACCGACTGAAAGAACTGGGAAAAGTGTTCAGCTTTGTTTTTATTTTCTGATATCTCGAAACCGCAATCGTTTCTCATAACAGGAATCGGGTTCCTGTTACGTGTGGTTTTTCTTAGATAGCTGTAGAGTAATTTGGGATTTTTAACTGCTCTCTGAAGCAAATCCCTCTCGTAATCCCGTTGGCTTTGGAAGATCAAGCTTTTAACCTTGTTCCTTTGAGTTTTGTATGCTTGCAAGGCTAATTTTTCATTGTATCGGCAAAATTTCTTCCAAAGCCTTCCTTTCCTGTTTATCTCTCTTTTTAGATCCCTTGTTAACCACTTTGGTCTGGTAGATATCCTAAATTTTGATGGCGGACAATGGCATTTTATAAGATTCAACAAATACTCCTTAAATAAATTCCAGTCCTCAGTGACATTCCCGGAGAAGAGAAGATCCCAGTCTATTCGTGATGCCTCAGCTCTCATCTTGCAAAAGTCTCCTCGCCATAGATTGGGCCTGGTTTCATTTATTGCAGATGGCACAGAATATAAACCATACTCCCATGAAAGTACTGCATGATCACTTCGACCAAGTGGAGGTAGGCAGTGTACCTCGTCTATACTGTCAGGATCTTTAGTGAAGACGAGATCTAAACAACTAGCCTGTTGTCCTCCACGCGCTCTCGTTGGAACAAATACATGTTGGGTGAAAAGATCTTCAAGTGTTGTCTTTAGCAGACGATGATCGAAGGAAAACTTTGAGCTCTGTGCCTGCAGATCGTTCCATCGAATGCTGGGTGCATTGAAGTCACCCATGAGAACAACATCAGGTCGACTGCTTATCTCCTTTATGTTCTCCAACAAACAAGTATCAGCGTCAGTGTCTGTCCCAGTGGTCAGTAGAGAGTCATGACTTCAAGGGACTGCAATCCCCGCGTCTTTATTTTCAGCTAAATAGCCTCAATACCATTGCTAATCTTCTCCGGCATTTCACACACTGGGAAATTGCTTTAAACATACATCGCAACTCCTCCACCCTGGCGTTGGGTGCGGTCTCTCCTGGACAGCTGGTACCCGGATAAGGCTACTTCACAATCACTGATGTTCTGTGACAGCCATGTTTCTGTGATTGCTATAATATCGGGAGACAGAACGGCTACCTGAATTCTCAGTTCGTCGAGTTTCGAAAACAGACTTTGGGCGTTGGTATACAGAAATTTCAGTGTGCAGCAGTCAGCAGAGCCAAATTCCGTTTGTCTCGAGTTTGCCAATGCTAATTTACCGATGCCATCATAAGCATTGGCTGGTTCCAGAGCAGTGTTGCATTTCTCTTTATCACGCGTTCCCTGTAAATCACCAGATTGTTTCACTCCAGCTGCAAGTCTCCTCTTCATTTCTATCACTTATTCGCGGTGTTTCAGACGTTCTGCTGTAGAGTAGTCCGGCTGAAAAAAAACCTGTTTATGAGAGTTTCGAAGGTTTGTTTTTCTCAAGAGAAGTAGCTATGCCTCTTCCTTGTTGTCCAAGACCATTTTGATAGGCCGTGGTTTCACATTTTGGGACTGTTCAATATCCTTTTTTCCGAGCCTGAAGGCAGCGCGAACGGTTATCGTCTCTCCTGAATGAAGTATATCATTCAGCAGGTGCTGAAACAAAGCAAGATCAGCGGATATCCGTTCCTTTGAGGTGTGTGCATTTGATTCAGGTAAGCCCTGGATAATAACGCAGTTCTCTCGGTCTAGGGCGTCTTTTGATTCACTGCCGATCATATTTTCCTCTGAATGACCAAAGGGATTCATTAGGTTTGTTTTCAACTTAATAATCGTTTTCTGTTGTTTCCCAATGATATCTTGCCACTCATTGGTATTTTCGCTCCCAACTAAGGGCTCTTTAGAACTGCTGGGATACCCGACAGGAGGTGAGTCTGAAGTTGGAACTGCCTTTGGAAGAGGCATTATTGAAGTTGTCCTGATATTACCGTTATCCAATTTGGTGGTGTTGTTGTGTTTCCCCATTGCAGATTGCCACACGTTTGCTTCTGGGGATGCAACTGCGCTTTGTTAGAGCACCCAAGA
>WEDG01003550.1:0-17247 GCA_017591395.1 Schistocephalus solidus | reverse complement strand
ATTTCTTGATCATCATCATCATCATCATCATCATCATCATCATCATCATCATCATCATCATCATCATCATCATCATCATCATCATCATCATCATCATCATCATCATCATCATCATCATCATCATCATCATCATCATCATCATCATCATCATCATCATCATCATCATCATCATCATCATCATCATCATCATCATCATCATCATCATCATCATCATCATCATCATCATCATCATCATCATCATCATCATCATCATCATCATCATCATCATCATCATCATCATCATCATCATCATCATCATCATCATCATCATCATCATCATCATCATCATCATCATCATCATCATCATCATCATCATCATCATCATCATCATCATCATTATCATCATCATCATCATCATCATCATCATCATCATAATAATAATAATAATAATAATAATAATAATCAACATCATCATCATCATCATCATCATCATCATCACCACCACCATCATCATCATCAGCATCATCGTCATTCTCATCATCATCATCATCACCACCACCATCATCATCATCATCATCCTCTTCATCATCGTCAAGCCAGCATATGCATCGCAATGAGGCCTGGTCTGCATTTTAAAAACGTCTTTATTATTCTTTTCTTTTTATTCTTCTTCTTCTTCTTCTCCTTCTCCTTCTCCTTCTTCCTCCTAAATATTTTACTAATAATAATAATCCTCGTTGACATCTTCTTCTGTCCCTTCTTCTGTTTGTTGTTCTGCTTCTGCATGATATCAGAACCCCAATGTGCACTAAATCACTAACAAAGATCGCACCTACTCCTGTCCTAATTTACTTTTGTATCTGCGCTGTCACAAGCAGCATGGGGTGCGGCCTGAGCGATACTATCAATATATGAAACCTTCATCTGCAGAAAAAATATGCCACACAGGCAAGAGAAACACTGCATCGGGATTTAGACACGGTTGGCAGATGACGTCACATTAACCAAAAATAGTCCTTCTAGTCGCCCGTGTCTTTGTTGTTATTTAACCATCTGCCTGGGTCTCTTGACTCGGACGCCATGGACCAGCAGGAATCGCCCACAATGCGTCCAACAGTCAGGGCATATCCGTGACCTTCAGCTCCTCCCCACCGGTTCCATTTTGTTGTCGCGGTTGGCCCAAAATGCAAAGGGACACGCGGGAGGAACAAGCAGGAGGCGTTAGATTTCTACGTCAGTATGCGCTTCATGCCGGCCAACGTTGACACTCGTAACACTGACACTTGACGGAAAGATGTTTCAGTTAAGTTTAAAATGGGAAAACAGATTTTCTCCAGAGCGGACGCCGGGACAGTAACCCTTTCTTCAGCCAAATGAAAAAACTTCGTATGTGTGAACCCACATAGTTAGAATTTGAATAAAACTCCTCCCCGAGGAACGTCAGCCCGCTGCGTCGTGTCTGCGCACACTGCGTTGTGAGAGGATTAAGGACCGGAATTTGGACTGCCAACTGTTAACGTGCCTGGACAACGGACGTAGAGGGATAAGAGGGTAAAGAAGAAGGTGATTTGGTGAGAGTATAGTATGCAACCCATTTGGTTTCTGTTCACAAACTATCCACTTACTTTATGTGGCTTGGTATGGTTTACTCTAGTTTGTTTACTAATAGGTCTTGGAAGGGGTGATAGGTTTAGGTTTGGTGTTTATGGCTGGGATTATGGTTTTAAGGTTAAGACTTTAGGAGATCGGTTTAGGATTTACTGGGTTTGAGTTTAGGGTTCCAGGTTTGATGTTGGTTATTTTAGGTCTAGGGTCGGAAAATGACAACCCACAAATCTGTGAAGTCAGAGGCATGTTTCGTGAGACGGGGTTGAATGTTTGACATCGATTGCAAGGTGGGTGCAGTAAGACTTAGCTACGAACTACGCGCTTCTCAGCTGTGCAAACAATCGATATTCCGTAAAAATGCCTCGACCTAGTCCTCACGCCTGGACAGGGGTTTCCGAAATCGATCAATCACCTGCGCGCTTGCGCCGTGGACCCTCATCTCCAGTGTAGGGTTGGAATATTGATTTTCGTCCTTTTATCGTGACAGATCGACGGAGGATACTCTCTCGCGAGTAAATACCCTCTATCTCAGCCGTCTTGTCATGGACCCACAAAGCAGCAGTGCTAATGTTACTCAATGATCAGATAAATCGCTTTAAATTCTCGGCTCTAGACTCTGTGATTAGATTATCCCTGGATGAAGACGATATAATAGTCGGAAGAGGCCATTATAATTATCGGATGTCAGTATCTCGTAATCGATAACCAGTTATGTTTAATGCGCGCTTACTGTAGCGAAAATCAACTTTCAAATTATGGCAACTCCACGCAGACTGGATTAGTCAGTACCGGTCGCCACGTTGCGAGGGCAGTTTGAAGAGGAGTGGGTGAGCAAGCATACAGGGCGAACTGTCAGACAAAGCGATTATGAAGGCAACTTGAAAACAAAAGACGCTCACAAACCAAATTAGGCACAGAGACTGGTATAATAGACAAAATCTTGCCAGCCATTCGACGAAAAGAAAGGAAAGTATCCTGCTTACTTGATGCAAATGCTGCCAATCGTTCCTTCTGAACCTTTCTCGAAGAATACTCTACTTTGGAAGTTTTTCTTTTGCGTAGAGTTTTGACACCCACCACAATAATGCTCTTCTTTTTACAGACTATGAGGTTAAACTTGTTGGATGAATGGACGCTCACCGATCGGTTACGTGACTCACTCGTGGAGTGTTAGAACGTTGAGCAGCTAAGCTACAGGTCGCGGGTTCGAGCCTAGGGTGATGCATCACCTGAGGGTTGGGTCTGACTGGCTGATGACGACTAATAAGCCAAAAATGGCAATTTCAGTATCTCTTGTCTTTTACAGTAATGTTCTTCTACTCCAGAGTGAGTCCCGCAATACAGCGGAACGAGTGGACCCCAGAACGCGATCAGTAAGCGTCCCTCTGCCATTGTGATTATTTATTCTTACAATAAAGCAAGAAGTTTTATTTAAGAATGACCGATCAACAGTGAAATCTATGGCACATACCTGGTATCGGGTTGGGATGAACCGATGATTAAAAATAAACCGAAAAGTGCTCCCCAAACGGGACGCACCATAGATGTTGTGGAACAAAACGAGGTAATTGTGACTCACTGCAGGTGTTAACAGGGTTGTGAAGATTGCGCACGAGTCCTCCATACCATCATAGCTGGGCTGGTGGAACAACAAAACGTAGGCATTCAGACCATGTATTCCATCTCATAATCAGCTAGTTCACAGGCTCAAACGTCTAATGATGCGTGGGAGAGGGAAGATGGAAGGAACTCGATCATGCGGAACCCATACTAACGGCAAATATGCGCCTTCCAAAATATAATAAATCTGACGCGTTTGAATTTATCACGAAGTGTTTTGAACTGTGGCTTCCGGGTTGCTCAGTGACGGACTAAATTGGTCCTTTTAGGGGTATTGTGGAGTGAGCCTAGGGCTGTTCATAAGCCTGGTGAGCGTCGTGGGGACCAGGTCATGTGTGGTACGCGTAGAGCGACTGTGAAACCATCTCAGACACTACGCCAAAGCTCGCCTCCGATCATCTTGACACTGCCTTGCAGCTGTAACACGGTGGATACGTAAAGAGAGAGAGAGAGAGAGAGAGAGAGAGAGAGAGAGAGAGAGAGAGAGAGATGAAGCACCTAGCTGTCCGATTGTTTTGGGTGCACAAAAGACGAGGGCGTTCGCTACGTTAATCTCTCCTGACAGCATCCAAGAATTATAGATTGTTACTTACCTGCGTGATCTCAACGCAATGAGTTCCAATATATAATGGAAATCTTTATTACTAGCAGTGAAAATTCGATTACCAGTTGGTACGTCAAAAGAAGAAGGGATGTTCACAGGGAGAGGTTTATAGTGTGTCCGACGTTTCAGCTTGTGGTTTCGTCTGCCCTCTATTTCCATGCTGAAGTCATGACTGATCAGTCTACGTTAATGTCATCCAAGGTGGAAATTTTTTCCAAGCGATGTCGGACCACGTAAGTGCGGAACTTAGGAGCACCTATAAAGCACGTTAATGCGAAATGTAAATAAATTATTTCAGTTTCTATTGTCTAACAATTCTTTACATCTAAGCGTTTACTTTAAAAGGCACTAATATTTTTATAAATGTACGCAAGGAATAAAATTTTAATGCCATATTTCAATGGCAGTTGAATGTATACCTGAAAATAAACTCATTAAAGGAGGGAACAATATTTTATACCGGTTTTTGGACGTCACTGATGATATGTCTTCTTGTTATCCGGTAAAATATTGAAATATACGAAAACTCATACTTTGGCATAAATAATGTTCTTATTGTGATCTCGCCCTGCGTGATACCGGTTACCACCTAATCAGGTGTGTCTGACTCACTCGGTTATCCAACCGGAAACATGAAGCAACACGTACCTTCATTTCTCGAATGACTGCATCGAAACGGGTGTAGAACTGACCTCGTTCCTGTGAGGCAACAGCATTCTGTTTAAGACTGTAACACTGACCTCACTGCTTAGAAGGCCTGAGAAAATACCCTTTATTATAACTAACTTCCCGTAGCGTTGGCTGAAAGACTCAATGGGCGCTTGTTTGGGATGCCCACATTCCCACATTCCACTGAAAAGCCCATGCGCGCCTATCCTTGTTTGCCTGTTGCTAGCATGCAGCAATACCCTCTCGAAAGCTTCTTACCATCATCTGCGCCGATAGTGCTGCCTTTGCACCTAATTGGTCCATGTCCTTTTTTCTTGAAGCGGATTGGACCGAAGGCTGGCCAACAGGAATGGGATGCTATAAATATACACAGTTCGGCAGCGAGGAGGATAGGCGGGTTTCACTGCACTTCGTCGTCTTGTTTCTCTGCCACGTTGGTGGCTGGGACAACAGTCGTGTACGCACATGCTTCGAGTTATTATTGAGTACGAGGTCGGGTCATACCAATACTGAAAAAGAATAATGAGTAAAAACTACTACTTTGCTCGGCTTCATGGTATATTTACCCATCCTTCTTGTTTAGACCTCCGAAATCAGAGGATTCTTCTAAAGCACTCCAGAAACCAATTTACTTTTGTTTACGCCCTCACCTTTTTGAACTTGGTCTCCTGAAACCGAATAGGATGTCTGCTCTTCAACAAGTCAAGCAGCTGAGTTCAACGTCGAAAGAGCAAGGAAAAATCAAGCGAAATTGAACTGAGCAGAATATTTTTTAGCCAAGTCAGATTATGGAGCACTGACAGTCTGACAGCCTGAGACTATATCAGTCACCGCAGTCTGTCTCAATTTCACTTTTTTCGTTTTTTGGCAGTCATGTGATACAGAACAATTTTTTTCTGGTTCAACCAACAAGACAACAAACCTGTGGCTCAATGGTTAGATCTTTTGACTTCTGATCAACAACTCGCAGGTTCGAGCTTCGGGCGGTGCATCACCTGGAGTTGGGTATGACTGGCTGATGACGACTAATGAGCCAGAAATGACCATTCCAGGCTCCCTTGTCTATTTTCATTAGTTTTAACATTTCGGAGGGCATATCAGGTGCTGTCATGGTAACAATGTACGCAATGATTAAAGAACACGACGTCGGATATGTCTTGATAATTAAACTTATAGTGCGAGACTACATGCCATATTGAGGTGCATGGTCGACGACAACAACCGCAACTGAACATTTAAGCCAGGCAAGGGGATGACGTTCGGGGCTACATCTGCAAGTTCTTTTACGCGCTCAAGCAGTAGGCCATGTATGGCTCGTTTTTTAAATGCTGGCTGGAATATATTTACGTAAGCATCACTCTGAGGACTCCCAGTCTGTTTAGAACCACGAAAGAGAACTGTGAGTAATCACTTTAAACTCGTTTTTATTACGGGATAATTAGGTGTTCGATTTGAAATAGCAGACAGTACGCGAAGTGTGATTGAGCTGTATAGTAGCAAAATTCATGTTCGACAGTTGCAAAACACAGCGATAGTGATACTTAATTAAAGCAATGACTTCCTGGAATTGCTTGTGATTTACAGTAACAGTTGGGAAGGAAAAATGGCCATATGCTTAGTTATCAATCATAGAGATATATGCTGTGAGAATTTTTTTGTTTGTAGAGCGACCTGCCATTGAGATAACTGCACCCATGCACTCCGATTTATGAAAAATGCCATAAAAGAATCTAACCCGGTACCTTAACAAACCCACAGAAATTCTAGTATCGGTATTAGCAATTTGGGTTGGGTGATATGGTCACCAACAACCACAACCAAATAGAATTGAATACAAGAAACGCAAATTATGGTACGCCAGTAGGCAAAGGTTTACAAGTAATTTTCTACGCCCCAAAAACGACATTTCGAACATTGCGACTGACTCTGTTCACCGTATACCGAATATCATGGTGGGAGCAGTTATGGTAACTTGCGCGTGAATTAGTTAATAGTAATGACAGACTTTCTCAGCATCTACTGTACGCTCTCACCCACATGGACAAGGTTTCAGGTTTAATTCAAGAAGAGCAGAGATGGGAGCAGATGCGCACATTAGAATGGGTTTTCACAAAAATAAGAAAGGGCTGCGGCTCGGATCCCAACAACGTTGCTACGGCATAGAGGCCTGACTATCTGTCCTGAAAGGAGGGTAGAGTTATCCCGTCAGTTTACAGAATGTAAAGCTGAGAGTTTGGAAACGCGTCTGCTCGTTTATAGTAAGCAAATTCACTCAGTGCTAGTAGGCGGAGACCGTAGGATCGACATAACTTTATCTTCGCTCTCTTAGGCACCAATGTATTCTCCGGGCCTGTTAGTCATCTGATGCGGCGCGGGTAGTTAATAAAGTTATACAGCCCATCTATGCGTGCCACACACGACCTGGTCCACCGCAAAGCACCCAAGGAGGAGGACAAGGAAGGGGTGGACTGTTTCGATCACGTTTGCGGTAAAATGCCGTAGGTGCCACATAGAGAAGGAGTCGGGAAGCCAACTTCCCATTTACTTGAGGTTCGAGTGTGGTGTATGTACTGGTTGGTCATGAGATTTGGTCTGTTGTAGTTACCCGAATAATTTAGTTGATCCCTTTTAGACAATCCAAGGAGTAACCGACCGGAACGGATGACGGTGCTAGTCGCTAGGGAACTGGCGCACTACAAGGTGGACATTGCTGCTCTCAGCGAGACCCGATTCTCTGAGCAGAGTTAGCTGGAGGAGGTGGGTGCAGGCTACACCTTCTTCTGGAGCGACCAGCCAAAGGCAGAGCGACGCGACGCTGGTGTCGCCTTTGCCTTCCGGAACGACATCGTGGGACGCCTGCCCTGTTTGCCGCAGGGTATCAATGATCGCCCGTTGAGCCTCCGCCTGCCTCTTCGGGGAGACCAGTTCACCACCATTATCAGCGCCTACGCTCCCCCAATGACGAGATCTGATGCGGCGAAAGACAAATTTTACGAGGACCTGCACGCCCTGCTGGCAACTGTGCCGAAAGCGGACAAGTTAATTGTCCTTAGTGGCTTCAACGCCCGCATCGGGACGGACCACGCTGCCTGGCAGAAAGTGCTGGGTCCCCGTGGTCTCGGTAGCCGCAACGATAACGGCCTCCTTCTTCTGCAAACATGTGCGGAACACCATCTCCTGCTGACCAACGCCTTTTCCGTCTCCCGGTGTGGCATAAGGCGACCTGGGTACACCCCCGGTCGCGGCACTGGCAGCTGCTGGACTATGTTCTCGTCCGGAGGCCAGATCGACAGGACGTGCTGGTGACAAATGCGATCCCCGGTGCCGACAGATGGACGGATCACCGCCTCGTCATCTCCAAGATGAGGCTTCGTCTGCAACCACGCAGAAAACCCCAAGGTAAGCGACCACAAGGTAAGTTGAACACTGCTTTCTTGAATATGCCTGCTCACCATCTCCATTTCAGCAACGAACTGGCTAACCGACTAGCCAACCTTCCAGTCGCTGACGCGGACACCTCCATAGAGAACCGCTGGTGTCAGCTGAGGGACACCATCCAATCCACCGCCCTGGATGTCCTCGGCCGCCCACGTCGTCAGCACCAAAACTGCTTCGATGACAACGACGCAACTATCAACGCTCTGCTCGTCGAGAAGAACTAGTTACACAAAGCCTACGTCGATCGCCCTACCGCTGCAAGCAAGACAGCCTTCTACCGAAGTCGCCGCCTTGTACAGCAACGGCTGCGGGAGATGCAGGACGCCTGGATGACGCGCAAAGCCGAGGAAATCCAAGGGTTCGCGGATCGAAACGAATGGAAGAACTTCTTCGCCGCCACCAAGGCTGTCTACGGACATCCCGTCAAAGGCGCTGCCGCTCTTCTCAGTGCCAACGGCAGGATGAGACTCACTGAGAAGACGCAAATCCTGAAGCGATGGGCAGACCATTTCCAAAGCGTTCTCAATCAGCCCTCCACCATTTCCGACGCCACCATCGATCACCTACCTGAAGTGGAAACCAACGCCGACCTTGATCTCCCACCCTCTCTCTCCAAGAAACCATCAGAGCAGTGCTGCAACTCTCCAGTGGGAAAGCACCTGGCACGGACGCGATCCCTGCTGAGATTTACAAGCATGGCGGACCCCAACTGATGAACCGGCTCACAGTGCTCTTCCAGGAGATGTGGCACCAAGGGCAAGTCCCTCAGGATTTCAAAGACGCCACCATTGTCCACCTCTACAAGAAGAAAGGGAACCGCCAACTCTGCGACAACCACCAAGGAATCTCGCTGTTGAACATCGCTGGAAAGATAGGGCCCGTTATGCAAAATCACCCCCCACTGCATCCCCCAACATTTAACAGGAGTAAAAAAGCGACCGTTCTTAAAAAGAAGGCATATTGTGGTTAAAAGTTAATCTTACGTTCTTTAGAAATACTATTTTTTTAGAAAAGCAGCAAACAGATTTTCGCTTGATTGCGCCGGTCGGGCGTCCCAGGAATAAAATATTAAATAAGCTGTCATGTTGACAGGTCAGTCAGCGACTAAAAAAGTTAAATAAAATTGTTAGGTGAAATCGTAAACGTACGACAGAAGAGGAAATGCAAAGGAGCATGGACCTCTTCGCTGCCACCTGTGACAACTTCGGACTTCGCATAAACACTGAGAAAACGGTTGTGATGCATCAGCCGCCGCCCAATACCACCTACTCCGCAGCTCACATCAATGTCAATGGCGCCCAACTGAAATCTGTGGATACCGTCGCGTACCTGGGCAGCAATCTCTGCCTCAGCACCAAAGTCGATGATGAGATCACCCATCGGATCACCAAAGCCACCCAAGCCTTTGGACGCATGCAGAACGTGGTCTAGAATTGACACGGTCTTCACCTCAGCATCAAACTCAAGATGTACAAAGCTGTGATATTGCCGAAGCTGCTGTTTGGAGCGGAAACGTGGATGGTCTACCAAAAGCAGGCGCGGAAGCTCAACCACTTCCTCCTCAGCTGCCTTCGCAGAATACTAAAGCTGACATGGTAAGACAGTCTACCGGACACGGAAGTGTTGGAACGAACAGGCCTTCTCAGTATTTATGCTCAGCTGAAACAACTGCAACTGCGATGGAGCGGCCACCTTGCGCGAGTGGACGACGAGCGACTTCCCTAACGAATCTTCTATGGAGATCTCGCCATGGGTTCTCGTTGACAAGGGGGTCCAGTACGACGCTACAAGGACACTCTAAAGACTTCCCTGAAGCAACTGCAGATCAACCCGGTGACCTGAGGGACCTCGCCCGGAACGACCTGCTTGGAGAAGGACAGTGAAGACAGGGGCAGCAATCCACGAAGCCAACAGGATCGCCGCCGCCAAGACCAAACTGGGTGATGGGGGGAGATAGTGCGGTAAATTCCATGACAGTCACAGTCCCTGTGCACCTGGTGGACATAATTGGAATCGCCTGTTGATCCGTCGGTTCGCCATGATCAATGCGATGGATTGGCATGTGACTGGCCAGGCCAATATGGGACGTGTAAGTAAGGTAGCAGTATTGGCAAGATACGTCGGCAGATTTTTGTGGCGGTAGCATTAACTTTGTTGTCACTGGTGAAGGAGGGTTTGATTGCACCCAACAGGACATCACCACGCTCATTGTGGCCATAGCGTAAGTGAAATATTGGTTAGGCACATAATTTTCAACCAACCAAAGAGGCATTGCAAAAACGCTAGGAGATGCGGACGAATTCAAAGAGACCAAGAGTATAAGTGGCGCAGTTTTTGGAAGTCACGCATCAACTTGCCTTTTGAGAAATCGATTTGGCAAAAAGATCTCCCACCCACATGTGAAGGCGAGGTAACGTCTGCCATGAAACCAGTCCACTTCACTGAAGAAATCATTCAGGAGTCGACCACTCCCGGCCCCAGAGCTAGCTTCTGAAATGGCCAAACTGCTAGCCTTACACTTCCAGGCGTCATTTGCTACTGGGTGTCTACCCTCCGATTGGAAGACCGTAACCATCACTCCGCTATTCAAGAATGGAAACCGAGCGTCTGCGAATAACTACAGACCGGTGAACCTTACCTCCATCTGTTGTAAAATCCTGGAGAAAAGAATGCAGAAGGTGTTGATGCAGTTCCTCGAGCAGAAGAACCTCCTCTCCGATGCCCAACACGGCTTTCGCAGTGGTAGGTCTTGTCTTACGAACCTGATCTTCTCACTTGAACGCTGGACCAAAGCACGAGACGAAGGAAAAATGGTGCATGCCATCTACATCGACTTCCAAAAGGCCTTCGACAGCGCTCCTCACTAACGTCTCCTGCATAAACTGCGCAGCGTAGGAGTTCATGGAAGCCTCCTTGTATGGATGCAGAACTTTTTGATTGAACGGTCCCAAAGAGTACAAGTCGGACGCCAGCAGTCCTCAGAAGTAATCGTAGTGAGTGGCGTCACACAGGGCTCAGTTTTGGACCCCATATTATTCCTTGTTTTCATCAATGACTGTGTCAGGGACTTTGACTGTGATGTCCTCCTGTTTGCTGACGACATAAAACTAGGGAAAGTTGTTGACAATACGGCAGACGAAGACCATCTGCAACTGAACCTGAACAGGCTCGAGGACTGATCAAAGCGTTGGCTCATGCCGTTCAATGTTAGTAAGTACAATTTTCTTCAAATTGGCCGCTGTGAAGCCTCCAGCCTGAAAATTTACTTTGTAAATGGTATACCACTGCAACCAGTTGACAGTCAGAAGGACTTGGGTGTGTGAATTACATCGTCACTCAAACCAACACTGAATTGCACGAATGTGGCCATGTCAGCCATGTCTGCATTGCAACTCATCAGGCGCGCCTTTGTGGGTTTTGGCAAAGACAATTTCTCCGAAATATTTGGAAGCTCCGTGCGGCCGCACCTAGCAAATGCCATTCAGGCATGGAGACCTTGGACTCTCAAGGATAGTACCGTCTTAGAAAAGGTCCAGGGGCGGGTGACAAAAATGACTAAAGGCCTGCGATCGCTTACCTATAAAAACAGACGATCAACCCTCAAACTATTTCCCCTTTCCTACAGTTAACTATGAAATGATCTTTCACTAACCTTTTGCATTATGAATGGCCTGGAATTTTGCTTTATTCCCAATGATTTTTCACTCTGACACACGCCCACCTTGCGAGGTAACCCTTTAAAACTACGCAGAGGTAAAGCAAGGGTCGATGGACGCAAGTTCTTCTTCAGTAACCAAGTGGTTGCAGCGTGGAACGCTCTGCCCATGAATGTTTTTCGCTCTACCACCGTGAATTCCTTTAAGCGCAAACTCAACGCTTATCAAACATTCTAGTTCAATTGCATGTAATTACACTACTCAAAATACTTGAGTAGTCTTTGTAGTGCATTTTGTTGACTAGCCGACAGCTGCTTGTTTTTCCAGTTTTTATGGAAACGTCTTTGCAATTTTCCTTATGTATCGATGTTTTTCTTAGCCACTTTGTAACCAATAGGGGAGCTGAAAAGGTGTTCGCCTATCTTTCCCTTAATAAAACTGATCTGAACTGGAAGAGTCCTGAAAATAGGCCACCGGGGAAAATTGACGTTGTTGAGCGCTTGGTTGTCGATATGGGCTCACTATTCGTTGGATATTGACTTCAGTATCATGTGAAGGAGTAATGCCCAGAGGCTGTTGGATGGTATAACTATGCCGGGTGGCAATGTTGGTTTAAACAGCACCTTCCCTGATTGCAGGCGGGCAGGCACCGGTCGTATAGGCCGAGCGTATACAGGATGACTTGAGACGCGAGTGTGACGCACGAGGTCGTGTTGGATCTCGCAAATGAAAAATAAGTGCACTGCACTTGGGGTTGCCCCTTGTCACTCATTGAATTTGTCTCGAGATAAAAGAGCATAAAGAGATGTAGCAACGAGCTTTGGTATGATAGGTGTGATAGGTGTGCCGGCGGACTCCGGGGGAAAAGGAGTTTTCCTGTTACTGAAGGGAAATGAAATAATATGAGATTTATCTTACTGTTGCTTACAACCCGAGAGACAGGTGAGACTGAGGAAGTTGAACGTGCTACAGGAGAAGGCCTTTTAAAGCTGTGTATCCCCATTAACCGGTTGGCAACCAGAGGGATTGTAACAACCTAAAGGGAACCTGGTTATGCTGCTAAGCTCTAAAGGGCCTCTGGTGGAAAATTGTCCTACGTCATCGCTTTCAACGAGTTCGAAAGAAGAAAACAGGTTTTTATAAGGAATTATCCCTTGCAACTATATGATGGTCGACAACTCAATATTTGGCAAATGAATATTACTGGCAAAGATAAGGGAGTCTGGAATGGCTATTTCTGGCTTATTTAGCCATCGTCAGTCAGTCACATCCAACCGAGGTGTTGCCCAACCCAAGGGTCGAACGCTCTAACCATCGAGCCAGGGCTCGTTGTCTTGCCGGTTTAGACTGAGAATATGGACTGCATTCATTGATGAAGTCGTAGAATAAGCAGATGAATGGCTAGAGCGTTGAACTTATGAGCAACTGGTCGCGTGCTCGATCCTCAGGTGGTTAACCACCTGGGGTTGGGTATGGCTAGCTTACGACGGCTAAAAAGCCAGAAATGGCCACTCCAGTCCCTCTTGTCTTTGCCGGCAATATTAATCTGCCTCTTCTGTGACTAGCCACTGTGAGGCTGCTGGCGAGGCATGAGAGTGAACCTCAAGGCAGAGGGGGACGAATTAGTTCCATTAATGATCGGTGAGCGTTTATCAATGAATGAACTCAAGATTTTCCAAATTAAAGGGTCCAGGATGCGAGAGTTATTGGATATCTTCAGCATGTATATGCAGCACTGGGCCTCACCAACAGATGGTAAACCCTTATGCGTTGCTATGCTTATGACAAGGTGCAAATGGGCATATGAAGTTAGTCCATCTGAGTCCAATCATCACTGCAAAAGCCTTACGAGTGAATCACATGTTTCAAGTGCCTCCGACCAACAACACTATCACCCAAACCTTGCCACAAGTCCACGACATAGACTAAATTCCGCACAGAAATCATTCTCGTCGGGCCTCTTCTGACGCAGTACAACAACAACATTAAAGCAGACGCCACCAACGTCAACCTCTTCCGTAACCCCCTCGATGCCAAGCACGACGACCACCGTCATCACCAATGCGCGAACACCCGACACCAGCCTTCACCATCGCTATCATCCATGTCACTACTCCTGTGACGACTACTTCATCTCCTCCCACCAATAACCAGACTCTACAGCACCCCTAAAAATAAATACGGACTCATTGTGATCACAACTGCAAATCACGCATCGTCCCGGTCCATAAATTGCAAATTCATTGTTCTGATACTGGTGAAACAGTGCTTGGAGCCCCGACTTTCGCATGCCCCACCCACCTTACCTGCCCCACCTGCCCCACCCGCCCCACCCGCCCCAAATGTCTCACTTTCCACGCAAATTCAGTCACCGCATGGGCATACTCGACCACATGCGCCGTAGCCAAAATTGCTGATAAATCACCGCAGGCAAAACCACACCACATATATCCGCCCAACAAAGACGCCAAACACCAACCTGTTTCACATCACGCCCAAAAACAAGGAGTATGTGTCACACGCATGAGTGCGAAGTATATTATTTTGATCCCTATCCATGTTACCACGATTACATTCTAACTCTTGTGAGCTGCAAGTAACCCACCTCTATTATGTGAAACCTTGGTGTGTTGTGGGCAGGGAGGTCGTAATGGGTACACGAAGACGGTTGATTTAGATTTTTCAGCCACTCGTGCCCAACCGTTGTGCCGGACGGCTGGCCAGCTGGGACAGTGGGTTGGAAGATGGGGGGAGGGGATGGGAGAGGGAAAAGAAAGTGAGGTTGACTGTGCAAACTTCTTCACGGTGCACTCAGCAATTATAAACCAGCATGGTGTGCTTAAAACCATGGATGGTAGGGCTGTGAACTGACCACACAGTCCAATCTTGCAAGCCACGCATCTGTGCTTTTGCGTGGAGTGGCCGACTAGTGGACTGAAAGCCCAACTTAGTGGCTTATAATCTATGCGATCACTTTGACACTCTAACGCACGCGGGGTCCGAGTCTTCCATCCCTTTTTTTGAAAAACAGGTTTATCACGTAGGGCGACAGATGGTGTGTGGCATACGCAGACAAACTCCTGCAGTTCTGTCAGATACTTCCGTCTGATTTCCGCATTTGATGACTAACCAGTGTGGAGAGTAGACTGGTTCTAGGATTGGGAAGATAAATTTGGGCCCATTCTGTAAATTGCGTTCCATTGCAATGGAAGCTGGGGAAACGATAATTGAATTTTCATAGCTTAAATGATACCAAGAAATAAAAACATAGACTAGACTCACAATGTTAGCAAGCCGAGGGCAGAACTACACGCACTCAAGTGGTATTTAAATAATGGTATTGAATGTCAGTTAACAGTCGATGTCGAAAGAAATATACAGTGAGGATCAGGCTAGCAGTGAAAAAACGGAAGGAATATAGTTCCTAATGTTTTTCCGAAATCGGGATTATTCAGGAGAAAAAAACCGCTGCCCGTGGGATGCTAGCAGTTCGGAACAGGGAAAAGATGACACAAATGCTATGTTCCTTTCCAGTCTCCTTTTCTTTTTCATGGAACCACGATTATCCACCGGGCAAAGGTGCATCGGCGAACGTTTGTTCGCTGTCTGCTGAAGAATTCCACGGTCGCGGGCTGCAGAGACAGTACCATTACCCTCAAAATAAGATCTGGGACCAGGTTCAGATGCCATGCACTTAATTAAGCCAGAAGATAGATTCGATTATGTCCGCACCCAGAATTAATGTTAGGCACGTTAGGCGGTCCCAAGTCTGCGTGGGTAAACTGTCGATTAAAAACTGCAGAAGCAGAAAATGCAGATTTTTTTATCAAAACCAGCCATATCCTTGGTGTTAGCTATGATTCGATCGTTCTTGGCGAACAAAACTTTCAAATGGCATATGCATCAGCTCTCAAATGCCATCGGACAAAGATCCTACGGGATTTACCCACGTTGACAGCACTTCAATCCATGCAAACTCTGGATTCTTGCCGTCAATGGGTTAATTTAATCATAAACAAGCATCCTACCAAACCAAATGATGCAATTACAGACGCGCTGATCTGCAGCCATTCGAGGGCCCACTGTTCAGACGCGTATGAGTCAGGACAGTCCTGGTGCTCAAACGCCACCTTTTCACGCTACTCCTCGGCACACCGAAAGTAAGTCGATAAACACACCACACATCGGGTTATGCAATATACCAACTGTAACACTTGTTAAGCAGTGAGTAGGCTATCACGGAACCGAAGATAGCAGTATCCCCAAAGTTACGAACTAGTAAATAAGAACTAAGTCGTTTGCAGGTTAAATGCACGTGTTTGTTATCTATCTTATTCAAAATGGTGTCAAGTCCTGTTTTGCAGGTATTTTATCTGATTAAAACAAAACGGAATTAAATTTCACTAAAATACTCCCTCCTAGGAGAACGGAGTTCATAAATTTTTTTGGTTGATAGAATGAAAATGTGGGACTATTATGCATATTGTACAAGTTGTTAAAGGTCAGGAAAACGGACATGACGACAGCTGCGCGTATGGGGAGGAGTCTAAGGGATAAGGAAAAGCGCAGGGTTATTGGCCATAATTGGAGTCTGGGAAATAGCAAGTGAAAATGTGCCGAGGGGAGGTTGTTCTGTACGGGAAGTTGAAAGAGGCTCGGTATAAGCCGCCTTCATGCGATCAACTGAGACCACGTTGGTGTGATCTCCACAGGCAATTGTAAAAGGCTTGTCCGTGCGAGATAGTACTCGAAATGTTTCGTCCTAGGGCTGTTGTAGTGGCCGACGAACACTATCTACATTGACAAATACAAAAGAACATGCCAGTAAGTTTGGGTCGATGTACGACTAACTTGTTTGAGCACGTACAGGAGTGGCTCGAAGATGAGTCATGCTTGGCGCATCTTTGCACATAATCGCTGGAACCCAAGTTTGCTGAGCTTTGAGAAAGCCCGAAAACTTACCCGGAATCCATAGGGTAGTACCGTAGACGAGTTCGGCAGCGGAACACGCACCCTACAATACATTGCACACTGTTGAGCCTGCTCTGTTAACCTACTAAAACAGCTCACCCATCACCTACCCGCTCTCGATCTTTCTCAGACTTGGTTTAACATTATCAGTCTACGCCCTGGACTTGACAACTATTATCACTGCCACCAGGGTCCTGTTCATAATGCAGCAGTGGTTCTGGTGCTGGTGGTCTTATCTTTACCAAACTGTAAATTAGCCTGATTAATTTTACGACATATGGTAGAGCCATTAGCTCAGCAGTCATGACAACCATATAGATTATTTGATGAATCTCGGGATGGTTGACATGAAGAAAAAACAGCTCATTTCTGGACCAGCCTCCTATTTCCTCAAGGGGTTACGTATGTTTTACAACAAGTCCATCAACCAAAAAGAATTTGAACGACAATATGTAACTCTCGGGGATTGCAGATGCAGTTTTCCTATTCAAGCTAAGTTTGAGCCGAGCGGAGCATTGCACTTTAAAAATGGTAATGGTAAGAATTTTAACATGCTTTTTGCATATTGTATGTTTTGAGGGTTGACGGCGTAGTCCTTTGTTGACCTTATTTACGTAGAAATCAAAATTATAACTGCAGGTTTATACGGACAAAATAAAATAGAGTTAAAATTTTACATCAAACATGTAGCGTTATGATACA
>WEDG01003547.1:0-82441 GCA_017591395.1 Schistocephalus solidus | reverse complement strand
TATGGGAAGCCGATGGACATCATCGATTATCACGATCAGTTTATATCAAACGGAAGCACCGAAGATAGAATCCAGAATGACGATCGGGCATCGTTTCATTTGTTTCGAAGCCAATGGTCTTCCGACAATTAATTTGCCCAGATAGCGATCGCATCCCATGCGTACGAAGCATCGTATTCGACGTCAATCGAAGATGAATCAAGATAAAACCGAAACTGCGGCGAATCGTTATTCAGTCGCATCATTTGAAGTTCAATCCGCCTGAAGATCGTTTTGCATTTTGGCACAGACCATCAGTTATCGGCGACGTCAATTCGGTATCGACGGTCAGTTGATCGACCGGCGGAAAGACGAAACAGCAGTTCGATGGGGACGACGAAGCCGTTGATGATAGCCACCGATCAGATCGAAAGACGATAATATCAATGAAGAGAGTCAAATCGATCCGGCCGAGTCCGAAAGCCGAATCGGCAGCGTTTAAACACCTGGCGATTAGCCAGAGAAAGTCAAAAACGAAGCGCGTTCCAACGAACGTTCGAAACTGCAGTTACGATTGATATTTGAAAATGGATGTTCAATCGATGGTACGTTGATTTATTTACACACCAGTAAAGTCATCGCAGAGCAGGTTCAAAATGCCGACGCAGAAGAGTGATGATTTATGGGAGAACAACCGGTAGCATAAGATGATTACCGTCACCGTGATGGTGTTGTTCCAGATCAAACGCAGCGTCAATCATTCAAATCAGCGCAATTCGGCGGCGTTACGATCACGAAAAGTTTATGATGGTGGTGGTCGTCGCGGAGTGTTGGCGTAAAAGATTGAATTGAGGAGCAGTTGAAGTCATGGTTTTAAAAAACTGGTTGAGAGGTTTCGATCGCATCGACATTTGTTGAAGAGTGTTTATAAGTACCGTATTGGTGTTATTCGTTTGATATGAACTGTTGACTCGCCGATGAAGCTGCCCGCCTCCCTCGCCCATGTTCAGTCACCAGATCTCAAGTTTATTTACCGTCGCAAAAATTAAAGTTTTGGTATTTAAGTATTTTGAAATAAAGTTGCGTCCTCTATTCATGGTCACCAGAAACATAATATAGATACCAGTTACAGGCGCTCGTCATTCGCTTCCTTGCGAAGCTCATTTACGCTATAGAATACCGAAGAATTTCGTTAGCCCGCAAACTGGCCATCCTCGTCCGCATCGGAGCCAGCGTCATGTTTACGTAGTGGTACTGCGACATAGTTCGATCACTATCATTGTTCGTTATATCTGCTTTCATATCGCCAGTACCGTAAGCGTCATTATGCGAGTATCGAGATCGGCGAGTTCGTTTGATGATCCGGTAGTCGTCGATTCGAATATTACGTGAAAGCCACTGGCGGCCCGGTTTTAAGTATGCCGACAGCGATAATAGCGGCATAAAGATTACGTCAGGTTACGTTGCCGATATCACCGCTGTCGGCGACGTTATGTCGTTTCCATCGCTCGCTATCATCGATTTGATCTGCTAAAAGGTCAGCCGTAACATTTATGCGACCCTTCCCAGATTAGACCAGGGCAGTCATTGCCGATTTGGCAGGATTCGCCCAACCTCGCGCCGCTTCTGGTGGGTCCGGTTTGCCAATATTATGTAGAATGATGATCACAAAATAGAGAAGCGAGCATCACTATCAGATGAAGTACAATACAACGCCTCTTCGACCGTCAAATAACCAAACTAATATCGTAACCGAAAGACAACAATAAAAGAAGTCCGTTTTAACCGTTGATTCGTTAGCGCAGAATAAACGCGCGAAAATTCTCCTTTGCGATATGGAATCAACGAAAACGAATCCGTGATGCTTTCAACCGACACTATTAAACAGCAAACGGTATTCACCGTCGAAGGTCAATAACCGCGCCCGCGCTTCATTATAACGAATATCGACAAAGCGTATTCATGTCGTTTTTTTGTCATATTGATTATTTCGCAGTCTGTCAGAGCATCACCCGATACCGATTGGTTAAAGATTTTAGACCGTATAGACGACAGTTGTAAACAAACTTCCGGTTTCCGTGTAATTTCGGCATTTATAAAATTCCCAGTTCAAAGCAGCACGACGGAGAAACGGTGCCTGATATAACCCGCGATGCGAAATTCGAATTTCGAAAGTCAAAAATTCACGTTACCCTCATTTTACCGAGCAAGTTTCAGAAGATTAAAACATCGACACGGGTCAATAGTCATTCAATGCTTAACTTATTGTTGACCTTGAAGCACGCATCGACAGCGATGATTGGTTCGAAAGCGCAGGTTATATAGAAACAAAAGCCGTTAAACATCTCGAGCAGTACCGCCTTCAACGAGAACCAGACAAAGTTACTATTTTCGAGATTAACTGTCTATGTTAGTCAGAACAAAGAAATAAAACCATTCTGGGGCCGCACTTCGTCTGCTGTACGTCCATTATCGCTCATGCATAATTATCGAAACATTTATCAACAAAGTCAGTAGCGGTATCGATGACTAATTCATAACGCCCAGCCTAGCGGTGATGTAAGAAACATAGATTGTCTTCGTGGACATACGTCATCCTCAACAAAGAATATTTCAGTGCTATATCACCAGGCAATAAAGGCATTTATCAGCAACATAGACGTTCGATTCTTTGATACGAGTTTGTTTCATGAACTACTAATTTTGTGCCCCGATTATTTATATCGACTCAATAAAGCAAGAAGAAAATGAAATCGCTTAAAGACGTTTGATCATTTGAGAAATGTCCATCGCGCTTCAGCCTGAATGCACAATTATTGAGGCAGCAATACGTGACCGATACCAGACGTTGGCGTTGGCACAGAACATACCGGCATTTAGTTTAGGGCGATAATTATCAATCGGCAAAGGTGATTATGGAGTAAAATTAGTTCATCGGCAATTATGTCGCTGAGACTATTAGTTCAGTTAGAGAGTTGTACCATATTTTCACTTCCATTTACCATGAAACTCATAATACGATGCGTATTTTCATCGTATAATGGTCAGTAACAGACTGTGAGGCGGAATACAGCAATGGAGCCGCTCAAATATTCGTCATCACAAGTTAACTTTTAATCAATAGTATTTTTGTGAGAAATTATATGCAACTTTATTTCTCTGCAACAATTTCAATCGGGCTAACACAGTAGCAGACGTATTAGTCAGTTTCTTCAAAGTTTACACCAACAGATGTTCGGTATTTTCATTACATTAGCTGCCTGGAACGATGGATGGTTACTTTCAGCAGATCGACCACGCTATCAGCGCACGACCAGTCCCGAGTCCCAGGAATCAAGGTACAAGCGTTGCTTCAAGTTGTTCAAGTTGACGTTAAGGGCTATGATCAGGATATGCTGCCAGTTTAAATAGCGGTAAGATATGAGACAGTTGTTTTAGGTTGTTAATGGGAATTTGTTCCACTTTGTTCCCGATTGACAGCCGTATCAGCTCGAGTTTCTGGCCGAAGAGTCAGTTAATTCAGGTTTACTTTCATCGATGGCGTACGTGAACATGAAATACTGGTCGCGCTTTTGTAACAGCAAAGCTGGTCGTTGACGCACACGAATAGGTCGTCATTGGTCAGGTGGGTTCATTTTGTCGGTGATGCCGGCATAGTTCTTTCGAAACGATGACGCATCCGGTGTTGCCGCGCACGGAGATTGTGACAGAAGAAGAACTCGCCGCGCAAAACAGCTCCTTCGGTAGCACGGCCTTTTTGAAATAGCCTCAAGACGCGTTTTTCCAAAGTTTTCGCCGCCGTGGCGAAAATAGTGCGTGCAGGGCAGTAAAAGACGCACTATTCGCCGCAACTGATTGTTATCGGGTAACCAGGCATCCGGTCGTCGTCCTGAACAGCGAACCTTCGATGATGAACTAAAATTGTGGTTTCGCGTATTGCACCGTTCGCGAAAGCTATCATTTCAATATTTTGTACCGGAAGACATTTAAGCATCGTATCCGTCGAAGGGTGCATTTGTCAAATGCCCAGCTCACTGGTATTGAATCAGCGGTGGCGTTCTCGCAGTTGGCCTTTTTCTCCAGATGATGTCAATATAATAAGAATGATGATACCAAGAACACGAGCCAAAATTTCGACACCTGGCGAGAAAACATTAAGTCATTGCAACAGCTTTACGTTACCCGTGCCCGACACCACGAGATGCAGTTCATACTGTGTACCAACAAAATCTACCCCCGCACTTCCGGCCCATCAGCCCCTGTAACTATTCCCTGCCGGTCGCCATCCCTTAACCGAATTTGTCCGGTTCCACGTTCACCCGCATGACGACCCCGAAATTTACGTTGCAGTTATACTTTGCCTCAACCAAAGCCTGACCAACAAGCTACCACGCTAAGAGTTCATAACCGGTTATCTTCGTCACCCGTACCCAAAGCATGCGTACAAAACCGAACAAAACGCAAGGCCGACATGTTCCCGTCATCGATGTCTCGGCGATGTACGCAAAAATCGTTTGCACGTTGGCGTTTATCAGCGGTCGCAGACTTCATGCTCACACAAAAACAAAACAATAACAGCCGATAACAAAACGCAGCGATTTTCGCACAAAAACTGGGAGATAACCATGAATAGCTGGGTAAAAGCAATGGGAAAGCCAGCAAACGAAATACTGGTGAAATGACAAAAAAATAATCAGCTTAAAAGCCTGAATATATCGTTCGTTACACCGCTGGAGAATAAGTATTCATGTACACCGAGTTTAGTCATGATACCACCCGCATAACCTTCAAAACAGTCATCCAAATAATCAATCAATGGCGCATATGGAATGAAGGCGTTTAACAAATGATATTGAAACAAGTTTTCTCCCTCATTTCGGTTCATAGCGTTGAATCTTTACGGCACAGCTTAAATCCGGAACCGTCGCATTAGACAGAAAGTATATAGTTTGCATAAAGCGATAAACATGAAAACCAGCCTGGCTCATCACAGAAATATACCATTTTAACCAGCGCCGAATAGGCCGACTAACGCAGACAGAAACCAAAATGTACTGGTGCGCCCGATGATATCAACGTTTTATAACAGCCACCCAGCCAGCTGAACAGAATTAACCATCGAAGTATGCTTCAGAATTTCCGACTATCTTTTATTGTATCAAAATACGCAAAACACGGTCTTCCGATACGACAACCCCGATCCATATCGAAATCAACAGCAACCCACGAATGGGTATTTAAGAACAATGGTTGATCAATGCGAGCAGTTTTGATAATTGTCGAGTGGCGATTTAGTGCGTATTCGATCCTTAAACTCTACCGAAGAGCCAATTCCGGAAATTGAAGATAGCGCCGTGACTGGTATCGAAGGTTGATATCGTTCATTGTTTTTCGCCAACATACTTCCACCGTAAAACATTAGATTCGCTCTATCCTTGTTAATCATCCTTAGCATACACCATCATTGATTACGAGCGATTAACCCGAAAACGATCGAGAGTATTGAACCGGTGGATGGCGGCCACGTCAGATCGGTTCGCCAGTTTCGCTTATTCTGATCTATTATCATATCGTCGCATAGCAACTGGTTCGACCAACGAAATGGCGGTCAATCATGTCTGCGGTCAACGAGAATTTGAACCGGAAAAGCGAATTACCAGCTCGAATGCCAAGTTTCGAAACATTGTTGTGGTTGGTTATCATCATCAGCATAATCAAGATATCTTCAGTTCCGTTTCCTCCATTACACTTCCGGCATCGCTTCCGTTCCACATTAAAGCAACTCACCGTTACCTATCTTTATCAAATCAACAACAAAACAAAATTTGCTAATTTTGCTTCAATGCCTTCGGTCAAGAACGTCGATAACTGATCTCAAAAGCGTCGTACGTACGCGGCATTTCGCCATTTTGTCCCGTTTTCGCTATTTCGCCCGACTACCGTCAAAATTGACGAGCGATGGTCACCAGTTATGTTTACACCTTCGACTATGATGAGTTTAAAATGCCGAATGTTTATCGTTGGGAACGCAATTATTCATATTCTGGTAACCATTTTGAATTCGCGCAAACGGGGTTTCAGCGCAACATAGATCGGCAATTTCAGCCGAATTTGTTTCAAACAAAAACGCCTTTTAGTTCAATGAAATTTTGAACGAAATGCAGAAAATTATTTTTCATATTTAACGCAAACATACCGTTTAGTAATGCCTTGATATCCTGTTTTTATTTGAAACAGGTCGTGATGAGACCGTAAATAAAATGCCAGATTTACGCACGATGTGCCGACATCACGGATTTTAGCCTCGACAGTCGTCGTTTTTATCAGAAATAGATCGAAATTTATGACCGAAGTTTTGCGTCTATAAGCGCACTTTAAAGCGTAAAACAGCCAATTTGAATGGATCAACACGTCATCTTTGCAATTCACAATTCGCACAGTAATCATAAAGGGTAATTTCAGTTGATCAGCGAACTTAAACAACGTTCAACCTTTTCGGTTGATAAACACAGCGACCGAACAAGCTTATAAGCGATCAAAGCTCTACGACTGGCGGTCGCCAGCGAAATATCACGAAATCCGCAGCATAAAGATCGCGTGATTGATAATAAAGAATTCGCGCAGCCGCGGTATTTTCAATTTTATCATTGTTCCTTTCGACACACTAACTGGTGTTAGTTTTCGAACTTCTTGAAATGACAGCGTCGAATTTCGTCGGTAACCCAATAAAGTTTTCGGAATCGCCGACAAAGTCTTCTGGTTATGTCATCGTTACCATCATTCGAAATTACGCGCAATATTACCGATTGATCATTTCAACAGCAACAGCTGGCGAAACGTCAGTAAAATAAACATCGGCAGTCATTGGCTTCTTTTCGTGTTCAGCAACCGTACATCTCGTCGTTATTTTGTCTCGAGCTTCGTCAATTTTTCGTACTTCGTCCTTTGTAGGAAGAGATTGCCAACAACCGGTTATCTTCATAACCAATATCATGAAAGCGTTATGTCTGCACTTTATTTTCATAGTATCATCATCGATATCTTCACTGCCGATTAATTCTCGATTAAATAGACCGGCGAAGCACAGACCTCCAAAATGGAAAAGACAACCAGGTTCATTGTTGCAGTTTCAGCGCAATTACTTTCGCATCAACAGGTATCTCTGCGCACCGGTCCATTGAAGACCGTTCAATGTAAGGTGTAGCAGTCTATTTTGTCTTTACGACGCAGATTCGTGCTGGTTGGAATATTACGCTTCCATTATCGGTCTTCGGCAATGCCAGCACGCCATAAATTATCGTTAATATTTACGTTCGAATGCCGATAGATCGTTCATCTGACCAGTTGAATTGCGCCACGTAGGTTATTCGCGACAAAGTTAATATTTTCATCACGGTAGAATGATTAACTTCGGATATTCGACAGGAAATATTATCCGGTTCAATCACGGGATTGTTACTTTTGATACAGTCATTATTACATTGTCGAATAATTGCCCTGTCGAGCCTACCAGATATTCATTAACACATAACACGCCAGCTTACCGATCATCGCGTTATCGTTCGTTATTGAAGAATAAAGCGAATAAACTTCATTAAACTCCAGTTTAATTCAGCTGTTATCATGAAGGAGATTCATGCGCACTGTTAATTTCGCAACGGTATTGCGTTAGGTGATTATTATCATTCAGCAATGGTGTTGTTGACAGTGTCCATTACTCAAATGGTGTTTGTATAAAGAATTAAACGCTGCCATCACCGCTACGGAGACAAAGCGAGCTTGGCAGCTGTGTCGTCAGACAAATGCTGACCGTAAAGCGACGGCTCTTTGCGCAACAAACACACGTTTGGGCAGTAAGCCAAGGGATTTTGACGCAATCGAACATTGTTCCGGCTAAGCTGACGAGCATTTGGACATACCGTTATTCATTGTTGCGGGCCGCGAAAATCCACCTGTAGCAGACAGACTGATGTACCGTCATAATTCGGGTAGCAAGTGCATTGGATGTCCTCCTTCATAGATGTCGAAACCCGGTTGCCGTATGGCCAGAGCTGCTTCTACGACACAGCGCTGTCTTGTAGACGGTGTAGAAGCTCACGGTCGTTGGAAACAGCGTGTAGTATGTAAGTTTCCGTTATGCGCACCCGACAGGTAAGAACTCCCATAGACTACATTGAAATTCGTTGGCTTCCACGGTTATTATTAGTAATACGACTGGCACATCAAAAGTAGCAATCCAGTGATTTAGAAGACCAGATAATATTTCCTGTCGAGATATCAGGATTTCGAAATCGGCCCTTGTGAAATGGTAAACTTTTGTCAGATATGTGTATGCCTACGAAGGGGTAACGGTCCAACAAATTCAAGATGGACTTGATCTAATCGAACATTCGACAAAATGTGCTTGATGGAGAAGATTTATCGCGGTTGCTTTTATGGCACGCTGAACACCGCACTAGTCCAGAGATTACCGTCAGGCTTTCCATTTTCGGCCGAGATGTGGCATGAGGCGGCAGTGTTCCAACCAGCACGAATGCTGGAATGAGACAAAAAGTTAAAATGGTCGACTGCTACCTTACGGTAGGACAGTTAAATAATCGATCGGGGAGTACCTGTGGACCAGTTGCACAGGATCACCTGGTGATGCAGGAAATGGTGCATATTGAAGCTGCACAGTAGTAGACTTAAGCAGGTCAGCGATGGATTTGTCCTCCATTTGGAGGTCTGTCAGCTTCGCCAGGTCCAATTTGGATATCAGGGTGCTGATGTCAGGTCTGGATAATGCAGCAACAATGACCCTGTCGCTGCCTCGGACGTAGTGGATATCAGTGGTGACCTGCGAAATAAAGTCTAGATGACGCACTCCTCTGGCTTGGTCTTGAGGACATAAGTGTGAGGTTTGTGATTGGCATGAACCCGAAAATCTCTTCCCTCTAAAAGGAGACGGAAATTACGAAGAAACAGGTAGGTGGCAAGAAGCTCCAGAGATAAAGTCTTTGAGCGAGTCTTTACTGGTTGTAGCTTCTCTGAAAAGAAAGCCAATGGCTGCAAATGTTTATTTGCCTACTGATGCAAGACTGCGCCAACAGCACTGTTGGAAGCGCTAGTGGTCAATATCAATTATGTGTACGCATGGGAACTGAGATAGTGAAGTATGGTGGCATAAGCTAGAACTTTGTCGGCTGATTCAAAAGCTGTGGGTGCTGCCGGTGAAAATTCAATCGGCTTTGCCTTCAGCTTAAAGAGTTCAGAAAAGGAAACTAATGCTATCGCACAGTTAGGAATGAACTGTCGAAATTAATTGATAAGGCCGATGAAATACCGCAGCTGCATAAGTGCTTTGGTAAAACATCCAATCACGATCTTTTTATGCTACGGATTTCGTGATATTTGCTAGCACATTGCCAGAATCATCCGAACTTTTGTCCTTATAAACGCTATTTCATTAAGTCATGTGTTTATATTAAGGTTAGACATTGTTTTAAGTTCACTAGTCAATAAGTACTGCCAATTACTGTGCAGACGACTGTGATTTACCTTAAATAAAATGGCTGTGTTGCAAGAACGGCAGTCCATTCAAAATTATTGTTTTACACTTTAAAAGTACGCCGCAAGACGCTAAAACTCAGATTCCTCAGATTTCGGTCCCATTTTCATAAGGCTTCTGATAAAAAATTTGACTTGGCCTAGTGTCATTCTGATCGGAGGTGCTACGGTGTCCTAAAATCCGTAGTGTCAGCGCGATTAAGAAGTTAATCAGAAATCTAGCGTTTGGTACACAGTTCTTCATGCAGCCTTATTTCAAATAAAAAGGACAACTTAGGATATAAAATGATTCAATTACTAAGCAGGCGACATTTAAGCAACGTTGTAAAAAATATGAAAAATATTTTCTGCATTTCGTTCAAATTTTCGATTGGAACTAAAAAGCGTTTACTTTGTTTAAAGTAAATTCAGCTGAAATTGCAGTATATATTTACTTTACACTGAAAATTTACGTTTACTTGGAATTCAAACAGTTGTGGAGTCAAATGAAGTTGGGTAAAGAGAGGAGTTTTAAGGAATATAAAATAAATTACATTTCCCAACGAACCTGTGGCTATTCAGGCAATTTAAACTCATCATAGTCAGGAATCAAGCCGTACTAACTAGGTGACCACATCCACTCTGATATTTTGACACAGTAGTCCAAAGCTCAGGCCTTCTGTCTTAAACAATAAAAAGAATTCCAAAATAAGGTTGTAAATGGGCAAAGTACACCATTTTTTATTTATCCTGACCCTTTTTGAGAGACTTCAGACCTCAATTGGCGATTGCTGATACTGTAAAGGAGCGTAGGGCACAAAAATTGCTAAATTTTGTTTTGATTTGATTTGATTTATTAAAAGATTTGGTAAATGTGGAAGTGCCAACGTCCATCAGGTGGGGATACGTGATTGTTTCTTTGCGCTTTTAATATAAATCTGGAAACGTCGTAGGCAGTCACCTGAAAATCATAAGCAGAAGTGTATAATGGAGCACTGAGGAAGCCAGGGAAGACTGAGATGCTGATTTATGCTTGAGTAGTAGTAAGCAGTTAGCCAAACCCCAACCCATGTTTCAAGAACTTGGCATTCAAGCTAGTATTCCTTGGACATTTAACCTTTTCCGGTTCAAGATTCTCTCGTTGGGCCACGAACCTGTTGACCTGTTTGTTGAGATCAATTGGTTGCTATGCGACAGCCTATGATGGCTCTAGATTAAGTCATAAAGGGTAACTGAGCGAACCGGTCCGGAAGCTGATCGGCAAATGCACACCCGCCACGGGTAATACTCCTCAGTTCAATCGACAGGTTAATGCACTCATGGCCCAATGGTAGAGTGTTGTATACTAAAGTTAATTAACAAAGAATTCGAGCTTGAATCCCAAAGTATTCTAACCTGAAGTGGAGTATGGGTGACTGACGAAGAACAATAGACGAGTATCAACCTTCATTACCAATTCTACTGGCAGCATATACTAATTTCAAATTGGAGATAATTTCAATTGCAGTTTAAAGGATCAGATACGCGATTATAAATGCTCAAATATTCCACCCTCCCGTATTATAAAACTTCTACACACTTCGGGTATTCACAGTGGTCAATATACTCGGGCTCTGCTCGTTTCTTCCCCATTGTTCTTAAATACCCATTCATTAGGTTGCGAACATTTTCTGGAAAAATATGGGATATCAGGGTTGTCAGTATAGGGAACTTAAATGTTTTGCATATTTAAATTGTTTAATACAATAAGGTATGGAATCAGGAAATTCCTGAAAAAGAAGCATACTTTCGTGTAGTTTTAATTCTGTTCAACAACAAGACAGCGCTGTGGTATAAAAAACGTTGATATCAGCAATGATGGGAGGGTTAAATGATGTTGCACCTAGTACACATTTTGAGTTTCCTGTCTGCATTAATTAGTCGGCACAACTCTTCAGCTAGTTAAAAATGAATATTTTCTGTGATGTGGGCCAAACGGAGTTTTTTTCTCCATTTTATCACTTTATGCAAACTATATACTTTCCTAATCTAATGCAACCGGACGGACGTTGGGATTTAAAATGTACCGCCAAAGGTTCAACGCTACTATGTTAGGAAATAGGGAGAAACTTGTTTCAAATGCATTTATTCTTAAAGCTTACATAGCTATATTCCATAGCATGCACTTGCATTTGATTGTGCTATATTTAGGGGGTTTATTTGGATGAAGGTAATTTTACGCTGTTTTTTAAAACAAGGAAGGTTGATGAATTTTAATTGAAATTTATGTCACTATTTAAACTCCGATTTCAACATGAATACTTATTCTCAAGCGGAACTGTATGCAGTGCAGACGATATATTAGGCTTTAAGAAAGAAAGCTGATTATGTTTTTTATCTTCACCAATTGACCATTTCGTTTGCTATTTCCTATTGCTTCACCATGTATAAGTTTATCTCCAGTTTTGTCTTGCAAAATCATACGTTTTTGTTTAATATGTGTTATTGTTTTGTTTTTGTGTGGGCATAGGATGCTTCTCTAGTCCTGCGAGGACCATGTCAGCATAGCATTTTAAATTATTTTGCAATACATCTGGGACGTTGAATGACAGTTTTTATGTCAACCTTACGTTTTATTTCCAGTTTTTGAACGTATACTACACACTCTTTTGTAGGTTTTAAATTGTGCCAGAATGTGAGTTATACATAGGAGAAAACTCTTAAACGTAAGTAGCTTTGTTGAGTTGACTTTGGATTAGGGGCACAGAAAAGGAAGCTTCTATCTTTCTGCTACAGGTGAACTTATGATAAATTCCAGGGTCATTAATATACGGGTGAACGTTAAGGTTTAGTTTTCGGGTCAATGTAGGGATAGCGGTAACTTAAGTGTTAGGGCTGTGTTAGGTGCAGGGATAAGATTTTGTTGGAACTAGTGCATGAGACTGTCTATCCCAGAGGAGAGTCCCCCATCTCCGTGCGTTATCTAATTTGGAATTGCTAACTATGCAAAAAACTATTTTTAATGACTTTAAATGTTTTTCCTCGTTACAATGGAATTTAATGAAATTTTAATAGAGATGTTCTTAGTGTCAGTTAACCAATCATTCTTATTATAATGAAGGCAGTCAATCTAGGAGAAAAAATTGCTTTTGCGAAGAGACACCACGTGTTGCGGGTTCAAAATCTGGTGAATTTGGGGCATTTGGTAATAAATGCACACATACCGACAGTTACGGTCTCTTAGAATGTCTTATTTACAAAGAGATTAAATGTGCTATTGCGCGTCATATAGCTCACGAAACGAGGTTTAATTACACAAACCACAATTTTAGTTCGTCATGAGGTTTCCTTTCGTTAATATAGGACGACATTTGGCAAGGATGCCTGGTTTTGATGCCTAATCAGGACACGGGAATAGGCATCCTTACCGCGCACCCTTTCCACCTCTTTCACCCACGAGAGGTTAAGCAATACTGCCGCTGGCTTGGCGATAGGAAACTGGGAAAAACATAATCTTGAGGCTGAGCAAAAAGATGCGTGCCCTGAGAGGCTGTTTGCACGGCTGAGGTTCTTCTTCATTCTATCTCCCCCATCTCCGTGCACAGCGGCGAACACCAGGATGCGTCATCGTTTGCATCACTGGAGCCCTATCTGCACCGAGCGTCCTGCCCGGGGTCCTCTCGGTAAATGAACCCTGTTGTGGCAGCCTAAATTCAGTGTGCATGTACATTTAGCTTTTGCTGTTACAAAAGCTACCCGTTGTGTTTCACTGTTCACGGTACGCCCATCGATTAGTAAAAATAACCTAGTGCTGTGCTGATAAGCATTTCGGTAAGAATGACTGATACGGCTGCCCAATCAGGACAAGGGAGTAGGAGCGCCCCACCCACCGCACAGAGGTGATTTTCCATGCACTAACCCCAACCTAAAACTAAACTGTCTCCTTAATCTTACCACTATTTTAACCCTACACTTAAACCCTATAGTAATAACTTACCCAAACCTTAGCCTTTAGCATATCCTGATCATAACCCTTACACTAACGTTGAGCCAACCCGAAACTTAGCCGTAAAACTAATCTTTATCCTAGACCTTAGTTCCCTGGAATGGAGTTGCAAATTCACGTGCACTGTGCGTGGTTTCTATTTCCGTGTCCTGCTTAAGTAGCCATCCAAGTCATCGTTATACTATATTTAGCCCAAAATGTATGAGAAAAGTAATACCAGACATCTGTTTACAGTGCAAAACGGAAGAGGGGAGACTTTGGCCGAAAAATTACATCTACTTACTATTATTTAGCCCGATTAGGGGTGGTTGCAAGGGGAGAAATAAAGTTTTTTTCTGTATAATTTCTCACAAAATACTGTGGTTAAAAGTTAACCTTGCAAGGTGTATTGGCGAATATTTTAGGCAGCTCCATTGCATTATGTGTCCACCTCACAGTGCCTGTTTTTGACCATTGCCTACATTTGAAATACACGCATGTTATGGGTTTCAGGGTTAAAATGGAAGTGAAAAGAAAATACCAATTTTCAACTCGCCCTTTGCTTGAATATGGAGTCTCAGAAATGACCTCAGACCTTGTGTTCATTTTTACTTTCCATAGCTCCCTTATTTTACTCATTGAATGGGGCATTATCTTCGTAGCTAAATGCAGGCATGGTTCGCTTTCTAGAACGGTGACATAGCGTCTAGTATGGTGCAATATTTGCTGCCTCAAATAAGTTGTGCATTCCAGGCAAACGCACTAGATGGACGTTGACTATTTCTCGTAGATAGGCGTCTTTAAGCGATTTCAGTTTTCTCTTGCTTTGTGAAGTCCTGATAAAAATAATCAAGTCACAAATTAGTAGTTTCATAGAAACAAACTCGTATCTCAAAGAATCAGGCCATCTATGTTGCTGTCATGCCTTGTTGCAGATAGGGCACAAGGTTGATATAGCGCAAAGCTATTCTTGTTAGGGATGGCATCATATGTCCACGAGGTAATCCTATGAGCTGCCACAAATACCGCTAAACAGGCCTTTATCTTATAATTCGTCAATATTTTATTTTGCTACACCCTGATGCAAACACATTGTCATGTTTGTTAAATTATACATAAACGATAAATGGACAGCCACCTGAAAAATAAGTTAAGCGGGAAATTCTGCAGCCCCCAGAATAAGTTTTTATTTCTTGTTCTGATACTTATAAATTGAATTACTCTCAAAAAATAAAGTAACTTGTCCTGGGCACTTATCATTTGAAGAAATAATTTTCTCAGAGATTTAACAACTTTTTGTTTTCTATATAACCCACGCTTCCAATTGTCACTCACTGTGTCCCTAATAGAGGCTTTTGGGAAACTTTACATTAATCGCGCCAGATTAAGCCTGGCACATTGACCTAATCCAGTTAACATAAATGGCTTACAAGAATTATCGTTCTAAGGTCAACAATAAGTTAAGCATTAAGGTGAAGCTAATTTGGCCGGCTTCTTGTGACAGCGAATGTCTTTAATATCTACAAACACATATTAAAATAAGTGGCAATGAAGTTTTGCTGACTTTTTCCCCCTCAGGCAAGTTTTCAGAAATTCAAATTTCACGCTCATAGTTTAGGTTATATAAACCGTTTCTCAGAAGTACGGTAACACTGTACACAGACTAGGATTTTATTCAAATACGTTCTAAATTATCAGAAATTTTACAAGGTAGGAAGTTTATTTTGCTATCATTATCTGCCTAGCCTACTATACAGTCTAAAATCTTTGCTCCAGCTCAATTTATCAGAATTATTCACTTGAGTCTCTAACGGACTGCCTTTTTGAAATAAAATCAATATGACCTTCAAAAAACGGTATGGAGATACGGCTTGTCGATGTCATTATAGTAAATGCGAAAAAGACACTGAATATTATTGGTTGTGAGTAATTTATAACCTTCCCGACAGTGAGTGAATTCTGATTTACTGTTTAATAGTAATCAGTTCAAAAAGGAAACGTCGATCAGTTCCATTTTTTGTTGGATTCCATATATAAAGGAGGAGTATTTTCCGCACATTTGTCTGCACTTAACGGATATCCTGCGCTGAAAACAGTTAAAACGGAACTTCTTTTATTGTTATCTTTCCGGTTACATTAATTAGTTTAGTTGAAATCCCAACGAGTGGGGGCGTTTATGTGCCTCATCCCTGGCCAAACGGGAATATAAGTGCTCCTTCTCCTGGTATCACATCGTAAATTGTGTCGCATTTGCTGTGTTCTACCTCTCGTAAAAAACCTAACCCAAACCGAACCCTAAACTAAACACCAAAGTTGGCAAAAATCCACACCTTAAAATCAACAACAATACCCCTGGGGTCCCCTGTCCTGATAGGAGGGTCACATAAATGCGCCCTATGACCCACCTTTTTGCCAAAGTCAAATCGATGGTATTGTGCGAACTCCACCGCGACAAAATCTGATCTGTAACGGCTTATAGATCATATTGTCGCCGGCTTAATCAACTTCGGGCTGACCATCAACACGTGCAGCTGGCGGTCCTGAATCAGCCGTAACCTGACATGAAATGCTATGCCACTATTATCACTGTCAACAGCACCTTACTTAAAACCGGGCAAAGTTCCTTTACTTAGGTAACGCCATCTCACGTAGTATTCAAATCAACGAAGAAGTGACTTACCGGATCATCAAAGCTAGCGAGGCCTTCACCGGTCTCAATTCTCCACGCTGAATAGCCATGGCCTTAATCGCAGTACACAACTGGCGATGTATGAAGCCGTCCTCTTGAAGAAAACAATGTCGTGTCCGAGACTATGACTGTCTATGCCAATGAAACCAGAGAACTCAATTGCCTACACCTCAGCTTAAGCCATGAAACTACAGCTCCAGGGTCTGGACAGGATAGCGGACAAGGAATTACGGGAACAAACCGGAATTCTCAGTATTCATGCCCTACTAAGGCATATCTAAGTGGGCTGAAGCGGCCGCTTTGCAAGAATGAATGACGAGCGCCTGCCCAGATAGCTCGTCTATGGCTATGTTTCTATAGGTGACCGATGAATAGAGGGACACGAAACGCTACGGGGATTCCCTAAAAAACTCTCACCGGCTCCTAAAAACTAATTTTGCGACATAGGAGGCCATCGGCAAGGATCTAGTGGCCTGAACATGGGCGAGGAAGACAGGAGCAGCCATCAGCGAAGTCAACCAGTTCGCCGCTGTCAAAACCCAAACAGATGCTTTTAAGTTACAGGTGCCTCCGACACGTACCATCAACAACCAACCTCCTCCCCCATGCTCACAATGTCAATGAATATTCCGCGCACATATCGGTCTGATAGGAAACCTCTCAACCCAGTTTTTTAAAAAAACCGACTATTCCAACTGCTGCCTCCTCAAACACCTCAATCGTCTTCTTTGCACCAACCTCCACGGTGACCACCACCATCGCAAACACTCGTGATCACGTAGCATACCACCAGATTGCATATGCTGTTTGAATGAAGTGACACTTTTGCGTTTTGATCTGGAATAGCAAAGGCGTAACTGCATATCCGTGAAGATGGCTGGTGTCCGTCCATCTGTACTACCGAACGATTCTCCCGCAAATCGTCGCCACGCACTTCTTTCAATACGTCAGCATTTCTCAAGGCCCTCTCCTGCAGTGGCCTACAGCGCTGCATTTCCCACTGGTTGTGTAAAATAAATGTCAACAGCACCTACCATCCGGATAGGGCATCCATTTTTCAAATATCAATCATAACTGCAGTTTCAATTTACGTTCGTTCGTACTATACGTTTTTTGACTCTCTGGCTGTTTATTCCCCCATAATCGCCTGGATAAAATTTGACGTGTTTAAACACTCTGTTCAACTCAGACTCAGCCAGGATCGATTTACAGTGCTTCTCGTTACTCGGTGTGTGCTACCCTCGACGTCTTCGGACACTTCAATCAAACTCCTGATGTTGCACCGCAAAGGCAATATCGTCTATCCAACAACCTTCATCGTCCCAACTGAAACTTCCAGCCCAAAGTCGAAGACTACTATTTCCTCTGTCACTTCCACCACCGGTCTGAGCACCCTCAACTGACCATCAAATACCGAACCAACCATCACCATTAGCAATTAAGTCTGTACCAAAACCTACCCGTACAAGAAAAACGCGAGTCTTAGGAAGCAGTTGGGAACCAAATGATGCGAGCATTGGAATAACAAGAGTATTCACCTGAGGTTTCGGTTTTATGCTTGAATTCATCTTCAGTGGCAGCATCAGATACGAGTACTTCATGCACGAAGATCTGCAGTATTTATA
This sequence comes from Schistocephalus solidus, assembly GCA_017591395.1. Lineage (NCBI taxonomy): Eukaryota > Metazoa > Platyhelminthes > Cestoda > Diphyllobothriidea > Diphyllobothriidae > Schistocephalus > Schistocephalus solidus. The sequence goes on along the minus strand of WEDG01003547.1, from coordinate 64,659 downwards.
GGATGCAATCGCTATGCTATCACAAACCTAGGATAATTACCGGCTTTGTCAGGAGCTGGTGGCCGAGACCATTGAAATACTTCCCGAAAGCAAACACAATGAAGCAACTAATTGCTTTGGACATACCCCAGTCCGTCGATTCCTGGATTTCTATCTCAGGTTGTACTTCCCGTTTGGCGGAACAATCGATGAGGAGGTGGAAATAATATCAATGGGTTTGCCGATCTCGGGACTCATATCCGAGGTGGTTATACAAATTTTACAGCACAGACTTAAATTCTGGGTTCGGTATTTGGATGCTTCCTTCGTCATCATGGAAAGGGAGCTAGTGGTGACGTTTGAAAGAACATCTCATCACCATCCTCCCTGACATATAATTTACGATATAAGAGGAAGGAAACCAAGTTTTGACCTTCCTTTCTGTCCTGATCTGTGGCAAAGATTCTGGTAGTCTTAAAGCCCTAGTGTTCAGGAAAGTGATGAAGGCAAATACACGTAATAAACCTCAACAGTAATTACCCAATCAGTCATAAATGCAGTTGTGTAAGGGTGCTATAAGGGGTATTGAGACGCACTGCAGTGAATCGGGGGACCTTGTTGCCGAATCGCAATACCTTTGACGGGTGTTCAGAGAAAGTGGCTACCCAAGGACCTTTTTCAACCGATGCATGTGTAAATCAGATGAGAAAATTAATCGCCCCCACTCTACATTTTATCGAACGCTTCGTGCATTTAGAACGCACCGAAGAACGTCAGCTGCATTCGCCCAAAACACGAAGTTTGAGTCAAACACAGACTCGCATAGGTTTTGATTCCTTTTGAGTTTCGCGATTTGTTTTCTATTGCTGATTTTAAATTTGCAGTCGAAGCCGACTTTGAAATTAACTTTGCATGAAAACCCAAATGGGATATCTGTGACTTCTTGAGTTTCTTTCGATGTAATGTATTCTGTGCTGGACATACATTTGGCCCCTTATCCACAGGTAATTCAGGTAAACGTTTCGGGCGAATTGATCCTGGGATCAGGGCCATGTATGCTAGGAAACCTGGAGGACACAGTGGAATATACTACTACCACTAATAGGACTACTACTACTAGCAACTGTACGGTTGCTGGTGGGGCTCAAGAATGAGCCTCAAGGCAGAGTGGAACGAGTGAGTTTTGTTAACGACCGGTGAAGGTTCGCCAACCAATGCAGTCCATATTTCCGATATAAACCGGCAAGACAATGAGCCCATTGCTCAATGGTCAAACTGTTGGACTTCTGATAAACGGGTCGTGGGTTCGATTCTCGGGTGATGCACCACCTGGGGTTGCGTATGATTGGCTGACTAGGGTAAATAAGCCAGAAACGGCCATTCCAGTCTCTCTTGTCTTTGCTGGCAATATTATTCTGCCTACATTTCTTTTAAGCACCCAATGTTTTGCCGGGTTATTTTTTACTGTGCTGCCATATATAGCTCAATTAATTTATTTGATTTTTGCACACATCTTAATTAATTGAGTAGGTTGTTTCATATATCTGTCAGCTGATTTATGGCTAGTTAAATCCCGTTGCTTGTGATAAAGACATTGAATGCCTAATATTCCATTCACAGTAATAACCGGCAATTCGCGGGTGTTTGCTTAGGATACGTTTTCTAGATTTTCGATGGTTGTGGGATTTGTTTGTTAGGAGAGGCCAAGAAGCAAAGTGGTTTTTCTAAAAAACTTACTCCAAACCTTACAGAAAAAAACAGTAATATGTCTAATATTTCCCCAAGTAAACGTTTGAGTTCCCATAAATTAAATGAAGCATTTTCATTCGATCGTCTGCTGGGTGGTAGACGCAGGCTGCGCATGCTTTAAGCATAAATTTAACAGACGTTTTCACCTCTTGAAAACCCTCCTGCGGTTATGCTTTCTCCAAAAGAGGTTTTCAAGTTAAGGACCGAGGCTTTCATAGTTTTAAACACTTTTTGTCGTTTACTCGTACTTTACTTTTGTTAAACGGGACATATCTTAAATTTAACCTTGTGACTCCAACTGAAAAAGAATGTGCTGTTCACTATGAAAACTCCACGGAAACACGCAGATTAGTTTCGACATTATGCTAACTCTATAGAATATAAATAAAGCAAATATACTGTCAACTTTTCACAAGTCCAAGGTTTCGCCATTAAACCACTCTGATGGCAACAGTTGATGCTAACACAAATCGGTTCGTCTAAATGCACTGTTAGGCACACTGTGGCTTTTAGAGAGTGAAAGATTATCTTGCCTAAATCTAGGTGACCATGCTAGCACAATATTTCGGCAAATTGCTGAGAATTCATCCGGAAAGGATTTCTTATGTGACATAGTCTGCAAGATTACTTAGTACATATTATTCGAAAAAGTCTCAATCGATTAAATAATTTATATTTCCATGGCATTTTTATTCACGCGGGAATTAATTCATATATTAGAATGTGGATACAGCAATGTTTACAGTAATCGAATACTAGGGTGTGCCTTAAGCAACTTCGTACCTAAAGAAACGGTTATTTGTCTTATATGTGCAATCATCGAATAAAAGAAAACACAGGATGCGCACATAATTGAATAGAAGAAGACAGAAAGGCGATTTCCGTCTTTTTATATTTAAACGGCTGAAATGGCCGGTTGATGATGACGGTTACTAAGCCAGAAATGGAGATTCCAGTCACCTTTGTCTTTGTCATCAAGGTAATTCTGATTTTATATAAATAGGCAAGAAGATCTTATCAACGACGAAGAGAGACTGGAATGGTCATTTCTTGCTTATTAACCGTCATCATCCAGCTATAACTACTGTGCCATGGGTTCTGTGTCCTGTCACGTTTGATCGGAGTATTAACAATAGTAGGGTGGATGACATTACCGACAAAGACAAGGGATACAGAAGTGATCCTGTATGGTTAATTTGCGTCATCCACCAGTCATACCTAAACTTTGATAAATATATATATATAGGTATGACACTCACTGATGTGGTTAGGATCGCACTCGATCCCATTCTGTCCACCCGCCCGCCAGCTAGCCACTCGCGATAAACAAACGTAGTGTAGGAGGCATGAGAAAAATGCGGGTAGATTAACACAGTTTGTTTCGGGCTTATTCTGCCTTCAGTCTGTCTTTTACTACCCTTTCTACCAGCTGTAGCCGGAAGGAAAAACAGGTACTAGTACATGGGTGCAAATATTCCATATACTGCGTCTAGCATATGGGTCAAAAAGCACTTCATCGAAACCGAAGTTCGGCAGTAAATCACCACCTTTCATGCTCTGTCGGTGTATATCGGATTTTTATTCAGGGTAAATGGGCGTACACCAATCTATCGGATTTCCGAAGCAAACAGGATCCGTATGGGTATCATAGATCAAGCAAAAGATAACAGCATCGATGTCAGTTCTTTCAATTTGTTCGTCGGCGTCGCTGTTAAATGTGAAGTATGTATTTAAGCAGTAGTCCAGTGACTCCATCACGTGCCTCCTTTTAACTGGTCGTCCTTCCTCAACGTACATTATCTCCGGCAGGTCGCTGCTGATTCTCGTGACTAACTCATTAGGGATGAGTGTAGAGAGATGGTGGCAAAGGATACCATTAGTTCGTCGAAGCTATTTTGACGCATTTAAGGTTTTCCAGGAAGTGTGTTCCAGATACGCCTATTTTCTGAGTCCTCGGGCCGCTTCTTTAAAGGTTTAGCATGCCACTTAACCAGCCCCTACATAGCCTATTATTGTCACGAATGGTCGCAAAGTATTGTTTGTTTGGGGATTTTTGGTAGACAAAGGAGCATCCTACTACAGCAAACTGTGGTGTAAATTTCTGCCCAACTTTTTTAGATATTGTCGGCTGGTTTCTCATTAGAATCAGACTCTTGGTGGTTTTACCTACAAGTGTTTTCAAAGTGTTATAATTGATAACTATGTGTTCATGGCTACCGTACAACTGACTAGCTCAAATGCTTTTGCCACATAATCGGAATTGTTGAATAGCACGGTGACTCGTCATTTGTCTGCCGATCAATCACAATGTCATTGTCCCTCTTTACTTCCTTTATGGTCTTAACCTTGACTGAGGAGATGTTTCGACGTGGTCTGTCGGATATGATGAGAGATACGACTCGCTGGTGAATCGAGTTCTTGGCGTCTTCAGGCGTCGAATACAGCTGTCAATGAAAGGTCAAATGACAAGGAAACCATCCTTCCCAGATATCCCCTTACCTCTTCGTTCCATCTCAAAACCTGGGGTCAGCACTTTCGCCTTAATACAGATAAAAAATTATTCCTTTGTCACTGCAAAGGAAATTCACTGATCCACATAGACTGTTTTAACCAACATACCTTTTTAATCTGTAGATCGTCTGTTAAACTCTGGGGTCTTCTCCGAAAGCCCATCCTGGCTCATACTATTCGTTGCCCTAAATATCGATCAAATTGTACACATTAAGAACTAAGGTAGAAACATATCAGAGCTTATTAAACCTAAATAACAAAGCTGGCTTGTCCAAACCTGCCATATCAGCAAGCATTTCAAAAGTCAAACGTCCTTTCTTTCTCAATGCAAAAGTTGAAGTATAATTAACTAGCTACACAATTGCTATGACAATGGATTATTATTAGCAAAAAAATAGTATTTGGTCTTATATTTTCATTGAATAAGCTTTGGAAATATGTTAATGAATTCTTCGTCACTCAAAATTTATTAAACCCCTTTGAGCCGACTAGTCAAGAGTTGTTCTATCTAGAACCGTCCAAGTTTTCTTCACCACTGCATCATTATGACTACTTGAAACTCCTTGTATGAGCGCTTCAACGCCATCTTTTAAATTTAGGTTCTGTATGAGGCAAATTTTACGACATAATTGTTGTAAAAGCCATCTCAAATATCAAATGAGAGCCACTTTCTGTCAGAATGCTAGACGAACTGACAACTATGTTAGCCTTTGGCAGAGATTCGTTGCCATTGCCGTGATTTATGCGAAACGAAAAACTCACGCCATTAGAATGCAGACATTGTCAACAGGAATTGAGCCATAAACACGAAATTGGCTTATTCTTACTGAAAGTTTGGAACAGGGATTGCAAGGTATTCTGTTGCAATTAATCGCGTTGCACCCACTTTGCACTTTTCTTCTATTACTATTAGAAGTAAACATTATCTGTTTCAGCAGGCCAGCTATTTTAGAAACGTATTTTTCGCGAGACGCCATTCTTTTTCGTTCTTTCCAATGTCTCTATGGCAAAGTGGCAAAGAACTAATGCAAGGTCCTACTAACCCGTCATCGAGCGTAATGTATAGGGTTATGGTTGGGTTAAGGTTAAGGGTTGCGTTTAGGTTGACGTGAATATTTAGGCGTGTAATACGGTCTACTTCAGCGGTAGAAAAAAACAGCTCACTTACACGATGACGGTGAGCAGATAAATTTATTTTCATTGCCAACGCATTACGCCACTTTCCATCATCCCAACCCACTCGGTATTGCGCACCTGCCTTTCTATTTTATTCGTTAGTATGGTCGTTTAATGACTCGTTGTGGGTTAGTGGGACTGCATAGCCATTCGTTGTCGTCCTTATTTCAGTTGTAAAGGTTAGATCCTGTTTGAACTTTACTGTATTGCATTCTTTTTTTCATAATTCCATTATCTCTACGGTTCTGTTTACAGATAGCGCTAAGTTAATTTCGTCCGCTTAGGCTTAAGTCAATTTTCTGAAATGGATGGGAAACAGAAATTTAAGGATCAAAGATTTCATAATGGGGACCACCAATGTTGCTCGAATATTTTCCTATACGATTCTTGTAATCAGAGTGAAATTTTTCAAATTCAAATATTTTACATATTTGGTCAAAACTGGCCATTTTTAGGTAGGCCAGATAAATGGCCTTCATGTATTAAACGCATATACCGATACTGATCGTAAAAGACACACCCGGATCCAACTTCACTGAAGTTAATAGATGCCAGTAGGCCATTTCCTAGTTAGATTTGCTTTTAATGACTTTCGCGAGTCATAAACTGGCTGTATGTCGTGTTGTGTATTGATAACTCTGCATAAAATTGTGTTTCTGGCCATAACCTTAGAATTTTCCCAAAATACTAATTGCTGACTAACATTTTGACAATTCATCGCGTTCATCTAATACTGACTAGCATGTGTGTCTTTCTCGTAGTTAAGAAAGCAGAAATCGTCCTTGAATTTAAAAGGGTAAAAGATAAAATTTCAATCCGGCGTGCTTCTTTTACTGTGACGAATCTTCTCTGACGTCGAAAAAGGTAACAGTCTTCTTGTTCCATTATTAAGTGATGTTAACTTTAATATCAGAAAAAAATAAGCACCTTTTCCATGCGATTTACAAAAATAAATCTGATGAAAGTTGGGTCTATAGAGGCCTCTGAAGTTTCTCTTCTAGATAGAGCATTTCCAAATGTTTTATAAATTATGAAGTCCGAGAAAGGGCTCCTAAGCCTTTGGTAGCGTAATGGCAACCTTATGTTCTTTCTATTTGCCAGCGGGAAAAGATATTTTTTAAGCCGAAGATACACATACTTTGGTTTAATTATTGACCTACACTAAGTATGATATTTCCGCACTAATTTATTGTTTGAGAGGATATCTTGTTTCTGTACAAAATGAAAAATTGTATAAGGGGGACCAAACTGCCTGCAAGGGCCATTTACGCGGCTACTTGAATTACTATTGAAATTCCGGAGGATTTAACAGATCGGGTATTAAGGGTGTGCTAGATGGTAGGAAAGAACCGAGTTTTGTCATCTGCCGCAAAGTACATTCCATACGTTGCACCCAAAGATTAGATAAACAGTGACCGCAAATGTTGGCTGGCAGGGATGGATGGCTCGTTATTCGGTGAAGTTCGCTTAGTTGACATATTTTCTCTGGAAGTTGCAGTGCTGCTGGGTTGTGTTTCTTAGCATAACAACGGCCGCTATGACATTTTCTTTCCCAGCCGACGGGTGCACTACGGTACTAATACTTGCAATCTTCTGCATGGATTAGCTGTATAGCTAAGGTTTACCACTGTTACCGGCTAATTAACCTTTTTGAGGGGAAGATAGATGGCTGGGACAGTGTATTTCGAGTCCACCAAACGACGAAGGTAAGGAAGGGCTTGTGTCCGCATACTGCTTTATTTACTTAAATTCAGTATTTACTACAGCCATACTCGTTCTGGAGACTCACTTTTATGTTTAACTCCAAAACGTTGGAAATTTATGGCTAGCCAGGCAGCAACTTCAGTATCATTTCAAGCGCCTTATCAGCAGAGCTTTATAGTAATGCTCCGGAATCTTAGTTGATCCTTCACAGGTTACTGTGGCACAGCATGTTGCTTCGGTTTTTGGCCGAATAGCCGCTTTTGCCAGTACATATTGCCAGCTTGTGCGAATGAAAATTTAGGACATTAAAAGGAGCTCTGTGTCTCAAGAACAAAGAAGTCTGTTCGAACACCGGAACCATTTGTTTGTTTTTCTGAGCTTTCAAACTCCTGTGAGAGTCCAACGCTAGAGATAACAACAGTAACAAAAGTGCGACACTAATAGCGGTGACAAACCAATCAAGGGCCAATGGCACAAGTCTGGAGGTGACTGCACGGCTCTGTGCACCAGCGCCAAATCGATACATCGATTAAGTGTGTTCCCATACGTGGACTGGGCTTCAAGCAATTTTCGGCTCGTCTTTTTTGGTGTGGGCGATTATCTTGCTGGCTGCCAAACTGAACTCAAAGCCCGTTTCGTTGGTGAGGGCAGCAGGTTGCGATAATTCACCGCCCACTTGCACAGCCAAATTCTGTTCATGTATGCGCGATCCTGGCATGCGTTCAGTCTGGTCTGCGCATGGTAACTTTGCACCAGTGTGCAATGCCGGCACCTAGTTCGGCAACAATGTGCTTAATCGCTTCTGATACGTCCTTCAGATATGACAGAGCGTGCCATATACTTGTTTGTGCTTCTTTTGGTGTCCTTCGAGGCCGAAGTCGTAGGCATCGGCTCGTAAAAACCTGTGGATAGCCAGTACGCATAAAATGGTTGTGGAGAATTATGGGATTCGCATATGTTTCCCTCCAACTTGCTGCAATTAGTATGAATCCGTTTGAACAGTTTTCTAATGGGGCTTATTGTATGAGCTATAATAGGCTTTAAAGAGTCTGCTAGAAGTTAATACGACGCGGGTATTTGAGAAGTGGTAACTCAGATACAGCGAGTGATACGAGACCTATGTGCAAGTCAACCAATGCTCCTTGCTATGAAAAATAAACTTTAATGAAAGCTGTGACTCGTGGGGTTTCTATCGCCCCTGTTACCAACAATTTGTCTTCTTAGTGAAAACGACAGTTCTACAGGGATGCCGAGTCTGTTAAGGCACCGAAGGCATTAGACTTTCTAACAAGGCTAGAACTTGCATACCTCCTTCTCAAAGCCTTGATTTTGCGACAGCGCTTACCGTTAAAACGACAGCTTCCCTGTTCAAACTTATCTGTCTCTCACTCAAAAACGAAGTTTCCTTATCAACCATAAGGGCATTTTTATCCATTCGTTAGCGTGACCACTTGCTCATGCTAGCTAAGTGCCATTGCAAACATTATTTTCCCCAAATTTAGGTTTACTAACAATACATGTTAAAGCTCGTCTATTGTCCCGCATTTCAGGTGAAATGTTTGTTTTCACTGTCTTCTACAATGAGAATCTAAGAAGACCTCTAACTAAAAGATGTCAAAAATTTGTCTTGAAAAGTACGCATTATTAGGGCAGTCTGTTTTCGCCCAGTTTGGTAAGGTTTGGATAATTAAATTTGGGTTGAGGTGATACTGCAAACAATGCGAGGGATATTGATGCCTTCCAGTTGCCAGTTAATGTAATTGAAAGGTAATCAGCTTTCAGAAAACTGACCATTTCAAGTGTTCCTTAACCCAATTTTGAAGAATTGTTGGCCTTGGTGGGATTCGAACCCGTGACAGCAACGGCAGGGCCTCAGTATGGTTAGCAATTTAACCAACCAAGACCACCGACTTTCTCATAATTGGGTCAAATTACTTATAACAATCTACTAAGAAGCACTATTTAACTGTCTCTACTAAACCCAATGCTCCACGCTTCACTTCGTTGCTCTCAGACGGCTGTGGCTGTAAATCTGCGGTTAACTGTGTTGCAACATTTAAATATTTCAAACAGTGCCCTGGTTGGAGCCTTGATCTGTATTTACTGGGCGATGGGTAATGCCTATTCTGATCTTTGGACTTTTCTTGCGATGCAGCCGTCCATTTGTGAGGTCAGTTAACGGTCATAGATGATTGACAGAGATCGGAGGTCAAATTTGTGTGCAAATGCCAGCTTATATGTATATAGTTTTTTAAAATTATCGGCGCGTGCTCGTACCTACGAAGGAATGGCTAGCAAACACCTGATTTGCGCTTGGTTTGCCTCACGCCCCAAAGACGCCGCCATTATCACCTATACCTTCTCTGAGCCCCGTCCTACTCTGGGCTTTGTCTTTGTATTGCTAGAACATTAACGAGTAGACTAAGTGAAATTCCTTTAGTCATGCACGGTGCTGATACAGTTTAGCTTAACTATTTTGGAGAGTAAGTCCTGTGGAAAAATCGGTTCGGAAAACTACTTAGTTTGTGACCAGTGAAGGTGACAGACTAAGAGCCAGGATTTAATCCAGCGAATGTGGAGGACCGAATTACCCTATTCAACTCTTTTTTCATGAGAAGTCGTTTCGTCCACATATTGAAAGCGTTTCTTGACCAAAACACGATTCCCCACCATAGCATTGTTTGAACCACGTCAATCTTGGTAGATGGATTTCTAAACTGCTCTTTGGTTTGGTCCGGGCTCTGGGTGCGCATCTGCAAGGCTATCTTTTAACGTAATCACTAGAAATACATAAAACAATGGTTTGGAAATACTATCCAGTCAGACGGTTGGACTGGAGAAGATAATGATAAAATAATGAGAAGAGAGCATGAAGAGACACGACGTTAAAGTTTAAAAAGAGTTATGCTCAAGCAATAAGGAAAATATTCAGCAGAGTATGAAGTCTGTTGCGTGCCGAAAATTCACCGCTTGTACAGAGCATGACTGTTCCGACGTAACCTGTTAAGGGTGACAGGTTATTGCAAGTAGCCACCATACACCAAACTAGGTGATGCCTTTGGTCGCATCCCGGTTCAGCCACGGCAATTTATGCCATGCACGCAGAATTGCTCGGCTCCACCGTCTCCACCCGGGATGTAACTGCCCCCTTCCGCAAATTCAACCCAGATATTTGTCATCCCTTGCAAAAAATATTATTCGTTATTAAGAGATCAATTTTACAAATCATAGAAGAGTAACTAATTTTCGTCTGATACTTGTTTATTGGCTAGGTATAATTGAATCGCTCATTGCTATGTAGAAAGCTAATACTAGGAGGGTAGGTACCATCTCAGGCGCGTGTAAAAAGCAAGTCCTTTGCCTTTAACTACAACACTGCCGAACCTCTGCTCAGTTCCCTGTCGACATATTATTCGTAACCAATACTATATATAAAATAATCGGATGTTGAGCAGCGTCTTCCGAGATTCCGCACTTACAAGGTCAAACGTATGAGTACTATTGGAGGAAACAATCTCATTTTTAAACATTTTACGCATGAGCAAGGCCATTCCTCCTTTAATTGATAAAAGAAATTGGGAAGGACTGACATAAATAGACTTTGGGTAACCAGAATCTAGCCAGTATGACTGCCAGAAGGCTAGAGACGAAGGCCTACCGTAAAGATGTTAAACACTAGTGTTTTTATTAGTTTATCTTCATTTCGTTTATTGGTCATTAGTGTTTATTTCGAAAATAATATTTCATCGGGTTGAAATCCATTAAAAGTGCTGAGTAATGGCCTAAGTATGCAAGGAAACCCTGTGATGGGGATGAACCAATTGATTTCACTCGCGTATAACGATGAATATCTGTGCTGCAAACATCAGGGTGTGAGCTTATATGTCGAATTTAAGAGCCTCTTGCATAAAAATAAATGCCCAATTGGATTCAGTCTCAAATGCTAGGTACTCATGTCTAGGGTTCATGATTCTTTACTTTAAGCCAGAAAATAAACGAGAAACCTGGATTCCGGGTCCAAAGAACTATCGACTCTATTGGCACTAAAAGTTTTTTTGAGTAGACTATTTACATAAAGGTCAATTAAAAGAAAATTTTTTGAGGTTCGTGAACGTAACCCTCCGATTATTCATCATCAGGCCTTTATGATAATAGAAGAGAGGGTAGGGTACCAAAAGTTTAAACATCACGAATGGAGGCAGTAAGTATGAGGAAGAGGGTGGAGGGCGTTCAGAGGTCAGGGTTTAGAGTTTAGGCATATAGGGGCAAGGGATGTGAAGGGCAGGGGGTAGGTGTAAGGCAATTACCTATGTTACTGCTTCGCCCCTGTGACGCGACGTTGCAGGAGGTGTAAACGCAGACGCTCCCATCCCTCGCCCCTATAGGACTAGACTCTAACCCCTGGCTTCTGATCGTCCTCAACCCTCTTCCCTAATACGTACTGGTTGTTGGATGTTTAAACTTTTTTTGCTCTACCCTCCCTTGTAAAGGCCTGATGATGAATAATCGAAAGCGTACGGTTGCAAAACTCGACTTCTTAAATGCTACCATGGGAATCATCGCTGAACTTCAAAGGAAATAATAGACTAAGACTGCTACATGGCAGTGTATCATGAACAACTAACCATTAAAGATGTTCGAAACCTCACTTCTGCGCAAGTAACCCCAATCTGAAGGCAGCAACACAATAGAAAGAGACACATAATGCAGTAGTGGTCGATATTAATGCCACTGGTATGCTGTAGACCTCAGTTAATGTCGACTGCCGCCTGCCACCTGAATCGACCGTACTACTTCTGCGGTTTTTTTCCAAAGGGGTAGCCCATACAACAGTTCAACTGTCGTGGTCCGACGATGTCCACCATATGCTCCACAGAAGAGTGGTGCAGGGACAATGGCTTACGCGTGGATTAGTTTTAAATGATAGTAGACTTATGCTGCATCTACCACACTCTCTCCTTCTCCTACCTTGAGCCCGGTGTCATGACAGAGTCAAGAAGACCGGAGGCGGGAGAGGACGCAGGTAGCTGGCACGGGCGGCGCCGCCCCTGGGCGTGCCACCACACCGGGCTCGGATCCCAAGGAGCGGGAGTGTCATAAAGGCCACACTAAGAAGGAGACATTGCAGCCTGACTCTCAGTCCACCAGTCAGTCACTCCACACAAAACACACACTGGGCTGACCACGCGGTCCCAGTTATCCCGTCATTTGGCCACCTTCCAAGCCGCGGCTTTTAACACACCTCGATTGTTTCAAGTGCTTCACATTGTTTAAAGTGAGGCGCTGAGTCGTCGACCTCACTCTCTTTCCCGCCCCCACAATCAGATCAACGTCCGAGCTGGTCAGCAGGTTTAACAATGGCCCCATGGACAGCAAAGTTGGTAGCGGCCACCAACAAGTGTAGAATATGTTGAATATTTTACGACACCAGCCCCAGGCACAGACAACTCGGAACCCATAGAAGCTTTGATTCCACTATTTTGAGGCTAATGGTTCGAGCGTTTGCAAAAAATCCGCATAGTTGGTACTTCATTCGATTGCTTTTTTTCTGGTCTTCAGGTTTTCATGCATATTTCTCCGACGCTTCATCCAACTATGCAATCACAGGTAGTACTACTGCCTCTTCTCGATACTTAAGGAGAGTCATGAACTAAAAGAACCTCTTAAAAGAGCGTACAGTTACAAAAACATTTGCATAAGGACATTTACACATTTTCCCCACAAAGAGACCGCTAGGGATGCAAAAATTTCTTTTGTAGAAAGAAACTTAGGCGTCTCAAATTACCGCTAAACTGCTTCAAGGAGGAAGATTCGCCATTTGGTTTAATATTTATCCACAGGCATACTTCATTACTACGGCAAACTCGTCTATGTGGTCATGCCCACACTTAAGGTCACAGCTTTTCGATAGCATTATCGGGTAACCATTTCAATCCTTCCAGTCACTGTGTTGGTTAGAACTGGAGGATTTATTCAGCAGTTCAACTTTGCATTAGTGAGCACTTCTGCAAATAAGCGCTAGATTATAAGTTTTTGTGAGGAGAAAGTGTTAAAACTCTCAGGATACATCAATCGTCGGTAATGGTAGGTTATGTACACCACCAAGTAAGCCAGAAACCCCCAGGCTCATGTAAAACTGGAACGATAGTGATGGAGCTTCACGGGTGGGCATTACGGCGGGTAATATAAGGGGCAAACGACCCTTGCAAAATGCATGTGTTGTCTTTCTGGTCTTTGATATTATGGAGTCGATAGTGAGCATCTGTTATAAAGGCTCCAAGAATTTGACAGCCATAGTGGATAACGGCTTGATGTCCTGGGATGCCTTCATTGCCGGTTTCCCCCCTCAGACTCCGGTAGAATCCTGTTGTTTCAACATCGGTGTTAAAAGGATAAATGTTCTGGCGTAAAACATTCAAAAATTGCATGCTTTTCCATCATCATGCACAAAGCAAAACACGAGACTGGGGTTTTAGGCTTTCTTTTTGCAATACATAACCTACCATTACCCAATTTTTGAATCATGTTTACGGACGTATCAGTTAATAGAAGCTAGAAGGAAGGAAGTAGCATAAGCCATACGAGTTGCTGTTTCTGTGATAATGCCAGTTAGCTCTTCGTAACTTGACACGGTCGTTTAGGAAGACAGCATGTGCAATAACGATTAGAAAACCCTGTTCGATGTTGAATCTTACTTTGCTGCACCAGAGGTCATAAAGCGATGGTGCAGTTAGTGTGTGCGCATTAACACATGCAAGGTGTGGCCACATGAGATTGGGTCATCTGTTACTTATGAGGAATGTGTCAAAATTACCTCGCTCTTGAAAGACGAACACGCAGGTGCGTAAATGCACGCGTAGCTGCTTCTCAGACTGCCAGATAAATGTTTTTTTTCATTTAACAGGATGATTTTCCCTCGGCCAAATGGACTTCTGTATGGTTGGTGAGTGTATCAATGAGGGCAGCGTCTTTCCTGCCATGCACATGCAATCAGCCACGCGACAGTGCTTTGCCTAGGAGTAACCTGTCTATTTTGTCGAAATGAATATGGACAGCAGTTCAACCATGATTGTAATTGGGGGCACAAACTCCAGTAGAACCTACTTGAGTAACATCCGTTTGCCGATGTCCTCAAAGTTGTTTTTCTGTTACTCAATGGTAATCTGCGGACAAAGTGTTCTACCAAGGTTTCCAAAGACATTCTTTGTCCACTCATGAATCACACGACACATTAAATAACGTTCAATCACACTTCAGAAGCTTGTAGTTGTGTCTGCCATTCACCGTGGCCCTACGTGGCTCCTCTGAGAGAGCATAACTCATACATTCTGTTAAGTTGTTCGCAGCTGCAGTCAGTAGCATGTTGCAGGTGGTTTCTAGGGTATGGATGCCTTGTACGACCACCTAAACAAGCCACAGGAATAGGAACCGCCCCACGCGTTTGAACTAGGTGGCCTTAGGGTAAATTGCAGGAAGTGTTAATTTACCCATGTCTTAACGCTTGCATTAACCCTAACATAAAATTGAAAGGTCACCCTAATCTAACCCTTAGTCCTACCCTTATCCTTAATCCTACAGCTAACACAATGATAAACTTAACGCTTAGCTTAAGCATGACCCTAACCTCAACTCTGACCTTAACTTTAAATTTAAACCTGACTCTGAACTTAAGCTAAACCATCACCTTAGTTCTAAAAATAATTTGCTTGGAATATAGCGCATAGCCACATGTATTGTGGGTGATCCCTTTTCCTGTGTCATGTTAAGGTGGCCATACAAAGGCATCCTTAGCACTTCCGGACTAGGTAAGATACAAAGTAATGCATTTCGCTAAATTACAAAATATAAAATAGACACCATACAGTACTCGTGGAAAATTTACTTAGACACGTGCAGAACGTTCTCAATGCTTTTATTTATAGGTCAAGATACTCTCGAAACAATCACGGAGAGGGCAATTCCAAGCACTTCTGTGAATAATTGGCATCAAATGCTTCTGTCATATAAACTCAAGATACTCTCGAAACAATCACAGAGAGGGCAATTCCAAGCACTTCTGTAGATAATTGGCATCAAACGCTTTCGTCATCAAACTCGCTTTTTCCGTATTTTGACAGTTAGAGGAAGATTTCTTGTGACTTGGGACCAGGGACCCAGGATCGATGTGCAATGCACCAGACGAGACCATTCTATCGGCCATCCAAAGCTTAAGTAATGTGTGACGAATTTGTTCCAGTGAAACCACGAACGGTCAGATACCCCTTGACTGTGGCAACAGTTAACGGTAGGAGTGTGTTAAAATATATAAATAAGATTAAGTTAAAAATATTTTAACCTAAACATCTTAATGAACCAAAGTGATGACTTCCGGACAAATGTGCCTTCTACTTAGACTAAATGTCGAGAGTTGTGGTAATCCATAAACGAGGCTACTTAGCCCTTCCTCGGTGAAAATATTTTCTATTTAGACTTCTGGGCGAAAATTCAAATAAAATTTATCCAAGCGGTTCATACAAGTGAGCCGGAGCTTCTGCAGCCAGACAATGAATGGTATGTCATTGGTATTCGTTAGACGGCATGCTTGATGGTGTCATAGTTTCAGCAATCAACCAACTGCCTTGTTACATTTTCTGCACTGTTTGCTTTACATCATAAGCACTGACGTCTCTCAGTTGAAGGACATGATTTGCCAATCTCTGGCAAGTCTAGAAAAGTAGCGCATTCCGCAGATATTTTGACCACGCTGCGAGATGAATTATAAGTGTCTGACCTCCGGCCCAACTGCCCGTAATATTACAAGCAAACACTGCACAACCGGTCCCCTCGTCACCAGTTTATTGCATTGAGATTGCTTTCGCCACGAAGCATTGAAATTAATAACAGGGGAATGACCTACGAAAATGTGAGAATTTGAACTGCCTTGAGACCTTTTTTCGAGTTTTGATCAAGCTCCATATAGAGAACTGCCATTTTGATCTTCATAATATGGGTTCATTTCATCGCTTTCGACTCCCCTCCAGCTTCATTGTAGTACGGTAAGCATATGTCAACTGACCGAATGAATGGATTTACTGGCAAAAACTGAGATGAGTATCTACGCCGGTGGATGAAAGTTAAAAGCCTGGCTAATCGATAGCTATTTGCGAAGAGGACTAAAATGCAAGTATGCACACTTACGCAGCAACCCATAAGAGGATCTGTTGGCATCGGCAGCACCAAAACGTAATTACACATGGAGTCATTTATTTTCACACAGCTCACGCAAAAAATGGGTCTGCTATGCGAACAGACATTCAATGTATTTTGCCGTTTTCGTGGACTTTGTTTCAACATTTGGGGTATATTACGTCCAGTTGCCTGATCCGTTTGTATCGAAATTGGTATTGTCAGATCCAGGCTACAGAGAGCTTTTCTTTAACGATTTTCTTTTCCAGTTCGTTCCTATGGCTGGAATGTCAGGTTGACCGGTGCAATGAGCAGAGTTGGTTCGAAAAACATTTTCCACAGTATGTTACTTTTTTATATCACGATTTCTCTGCAATTCTGACTGCTGGAGAGTGTTTATTCCAGCAGTGGTTATTTACCTGAAGGTTTAATGTACGTATATTGTTTTTTTTGTGGTGAGGAAAGCCAGCGTGCCTGTTCAGGACTGCGTGACAGCATTCTGCACCATTCTTCAGCATAGAACCTACGACAGTGCATAAGCTGCCAAGGCTGGTAGATGTGAATCCTCTCCATAGTGAGTGTATTATTTGCCTACTAGAACCCTTATCAATCAGAAAATAATTGTTTTGTTCATCTTCGATAGAGACACGAGCGCAGGTGCTCCTAAGGTTCGTTCCTCCATTTTATTAAGACATTTAATTATGGGCAGTAGGTAGTGAGCGATGTGATATGACCTTCCACGCGTGATGGTAGGCCAGCTAAGTCAAAGACGTTTCCGAAGTGCCTCATGTTTAACCTCTGTGATGATTCCCAAGCAAGAATTGAAGAAGTCTAATTTGTGAACATGATTTTTAGATTATTCCTCATCAAACATTTACAATAAGATAACTTGGAGGAGGGCAGCAAGATTGGAAAACGCCCATTAATGGTAGTCATCGCAAAAGGTTTAAGAGTTTTTAACCATTTCAGAACATGGGAAAATTACAATTTGGTTTAGTTATGGGGTATAGGAGGTCGGAGAGAGCAGGGAAGTTGCCAGCAGGTGACGTTTGTTTCGTCGCTGTAGCACTAAGAAGCGGGAGGCTGGAACGAAACGTTTGGGATCACTTTAGTCCCGGGCGAATTGAGGGTTTGTGTGAACGCTTTTTTGAGGATAAGGTTGGGTTGACTAGCCCTATGACAATTGCCTCTGCCGCACCGTTAGCAACCGGCCCTTTATAGATTAATCAAAATGCTTGGTTGACGTCTACCCGCTGGCCAATGTCACTCAAACTTTCGAGTCATTCATAGGGTTTTGCCGAGAAACCTTAAAGTTCCAGCGCCAGCCGATACGTGCAACTACAGATGCGGTGGCCATACGGCTAGTCAACCAAATCCTTTGTTCACAAAAGCACTATACCAAATTCTCCGTCTGCCTTGGTCCAAGATAAGCCCAACATATCCATGCATGCATTTTGTCATGTAGCGTTTCAGTTACAAAAAATATGTATTACTCTATGACAGATTCCCTTTTTTCTCTCCGCTTTTCCATGAACTTAACTGAACTGACTGTTAGAACCTCTCGTAGGACATGTTTAAACCAATCTAAGCCCTCCTTATGTCTTATCCTTATCGAAGGTTTTTAATTTTTCTGCTCTCTTACAACTGGTATTATAGTACCAGGTTGACGAGGCCGTCAAATTTGACTTTATTTAGCTCTTCCGCCTATAGGAAGGTCACTATAGAAGAAATTTTATTAGGTCAACTGTTGGCTAGATGCCTTTTATATGAAAGCGAATTTCGGTGAGGGCGATGATGTGTCCTGTGTTTTGCGTCAGTTCAAGTCTACCGATTGTAATAAACTCAAGTTGAAGAGAGGGCTGTTTATGACAAGTAATTGAATTTATATTGCATCTATCGCCTTAACTGATTTCTATTGAGCACAATTTATCGTGCACATGGGATGAAAGCCGCCTCTTAGTCTAACTTTTAACTAATTTCTGACGTAGGAAGGTAAGTTGTGTTTGAATTAATAGGATTGCTTTTACACTAAAGTATCTTCTGCATTCCAGGATTGCCTATCGCATAATAGATTGAAAGGCCAATGTCGCCATTTCTTTATCTGTATATGGTTTGAACAGTTAGGATGGAAGGGATTATCTTTGGCGGTGCGTGGACGCTAAAGATACCTTGAATTTAATTTAATTATAACGCGTAAGAGAGATGGAAAAAGGTCACGATGACAGAAGGTGGGTCCGGGGCACAGCAACTGACTTGTCAATAAACCCCGCCAGCATAGTAACCTATCTAAGCCGTACAAAGCATTTCAAAGCCCGGAGGACACCGCTTAACTGACTTAACTTGGGTATGCGCTCTAACAAAGGTTGTTGTCAAGGTATGAGAGCTGAAATGAGCACTGAGCTGCCAAACCACAGATGGGAGCGGGGTACCAGTTTTGTGAAGCTCTGGTAATATGCAGGTTATATCGTTAAAATTAAAGCAAAATGAGGCAAAACCTTCCCTGTAGTTTGTTTTTTTCTCTTTTTCAGCCAGTAATGGTTATTTGTCATCAGCAGGGGCTTTCACTTCAACCCTAAGGTTTTGCAAGCTGTCATTCAGGTGATCAACGTTTCATGCTTTTTATCTACTGGCCTGTGCTGTCGAAGGTTTTACCACTTGTTCTTATCATGTTCTTACCGGCAATCGACAGAGGTGTATTGTCCATGCGCACCAAAGATTCCTTCTTCAGAAAAATGACTACAGTTCGCTTATTTATATCAGGTCTTAAATCTCACCAATGTTCAAAGAGGCTACCGGCTGACCCGTCAATTTGGTAGTAGATTCAATCTGCTGAATAATTATGTTGTAGATACAAATGGCGACGTTTGTCCACAAGTCGGGCAATGCTGAGTTCTGGCTTGAGAGTTTGGAGCTCCATTTGACTAAATTATCAACAGCTCACTTTACCGGCAGGTGGGTTTTCTTTTCGCTTCAACCTTTAGAGTACTAGGTTACCCCTCTATCTAAGAAGTAATCAGCGTTATAATTTTGACAACACCCGTAGAGGACAGTATATCTGCATATGTCTACCAACATTTTAGCGTTGTCTAGGTGCCCTGAGATAACATTATAAGCTTGGGAATAGGAAATTATTTGAGAGGATTACTACTCCATCTGCATTTAACTTGTCTTCAGATAAAGAATAATGACGGAAAAGATACGGAACTCGGAGATTTCCTATTCGGAGAGAATTGCGCTATGTTCGAGGGAGATAAGTGTTGTGTTAAGCTCAGCGTTATGGCTAAAGTTAGGGCTGGGGTTAATGCTAAAGGTCCGGTCAAGTTAAAGATTGGAGTGTGGGTCAGTTAAATATTAAGTTTCGAACAGGTTAATATTTTCCCTTCCGGAAATTAAGTGAATGGCCACGGTAAGTACCATGTATTCTTCTTCCTGGGTCTTATAAAATCCGAAAACGACAGAGTTTCGATATGCAGTTAAAATTTGATAGAAACAGGTACTAGCCTTATTTTCAGACAGTTTTAAAGAGCTTGCTTAAAGAAGGAAAAATAATTAATACCATGTTGCACGTTCGAAATGATTGCATTGATCAACTTACACCATTCTAATGCATTCATTAAAATTCTGACATAAATACCAGTAACGCAGCTAAATTGTACCAGCATATATCGTTTCTGAGATCATGAGGTATATGTGTCACACCGCCGGGCAAGATTTGGCCAACAAAAATGTCAGCAGCCTTTCAATATTCTGTTTGCCATTCAAACTGATACCCTCTTTTCACCCATCGTGTTAAATAACACCATTAACTAGACGCTCGGACGTGTTGTTCGTATCGCATTTGGTGTCGACTACAGATTACAGCACCTTGAGTGAAGAATGTCGTAAAAGCAGTCATTTTGTTGACCTACGCGGCGAATAGTTAAGTCTTTGTGAGCTGTTGATTAACCGTCAATTAAAAAATACCATGCAGGCACCCAATTCATATAAAGGACTGCCGTCATTGTCTACTTCCATGAGGTGGCTTTTGGCTCGATAAGAAACCTCCCCACTCATATTTTTCAGACTGCTCACTCACGTCACGCATCTGACCTGTTGCCAAACCTTTGTTACGTGCTTAAAGTTGTACGTGTCTTCGACCTTAGCAGTTGGCATGGAACACGTTTACAATACGTACGGGTCTCCTAAGATTTTTGGGATAATGCGGTTTCAAGCGCTCTAACGTAAATAAGCGCTTGGTCTTTACTTTTTTGCGCAAATCAGGTAATTCTGTTCATTGGTACTAAAGTCCTTTGTAGATTCTGTGAAAAAGTGAAAAGCTTAGGTGACTACATGATTTTAAGTTGGCTTGGACGCAAACAAAGAAAAAAGGTTTATGAAGTGTGACAAAGTCGCATTGACGTCTTTAGGACATTAGCCTGCCGCGACTTAAGACGCAACATCTTCGGTTGCTTTTGCCCGGAGCGCAACTTAGTTATTTCTCAGCCTCCACTGCGTGTCCTATGTTCGAGATCCCCCAAGGTTGATCAAGCATCGTGGACTGCAGGTTGTGTAGACGAGCAGAGAATAAATTTGACCGCTAACAATTTTTCGATAAGGGCGCCTCGTATGGTCGCCTAAACTGGACATGGGAAAAGGAACGAAACCACAATATGCGGGGAAGTCAAGTTTAGGATTAGGATAGGGTTGAGTTAAGTTTGAAGTTGAGGTTAAGGTCAAGGTTATTATCGTGTGAACTGCAGGGTCTAGGTTTATGGTAGGGCTAGGGTTACGATTAAGGTAATAGTTTAGTTTTATATTAGGGTTATTGGTAGCCTTAAGGCACGGGTATATTTACCCTTCCTGAAATTTACCGCAAAGCCACCTATTTTAAGCGGACGGAGGGGTTCATATTACCCTGTCCTGTTTCGGCGGCCATACAAAGCCTCCCTACCGATTTTTTTACTCCTTAGATAATAATCAAGGAAACTGGTAATCTATATATCTCCCTATCTTCACCGCGTTCTTCGAACTTTACTGTTAGCTTTTTGAATGACTTGTATAGAGAGCCTTTTACTTGGTAAACTGACGACAAGGCCGTTCAGTAGAACGTGAAAGGCTCTTTGTGTGCGGAGAAAAGAGTCCATTCGTTCTTTTCTATCTAGTCGTAGACAATCACATTAACCTCATGTATGATACAAGATAACATCACAGTTCTATTAACTCGCTGGCTTCCTTGAGTTAACTGCTTTCCTGCCAAATCTCTACAGGCATCTCCTTTTTATTTGTATTTCTCTTCCGAAAAATAAGATCTAATTGGAAATGTGCTTATTATGTCTACTGGGATATTGCTGCGTCAGCTCACCCTGCGACTTCGTATAAGAATCTTAGTGTACAATTTGTTGAAGCATGATCGTTTGTCATGTAAAACGATGGAAAATATTCAAAGGGAGATTACTTATGACTTTATAGCCTCGACTGTAGTGGATGCCTCTGAGAAAGGTCCGGGTTGGCACTAAGGCAGAAAACTTCTAAGAGGTTAAACTATCTGTTGAATGTGACATCACTACTGAGCCCGGCTTTGGACCCTGTAATACTACTATCTAATCCACTCCACATTCATTCTGCTACATTTCTTTGCCATACTTTCTGACTTTACACAAAGAGTACCTTAAAACTTGGCTTGACATTTGTACAATGAATTCTATCTGTCCTACTTGCTGGTCCTTTGCGCAATTCACCTTAGCCGTCACTGGTTAGGTTACTCAGAAGAGGCACAGCGGAAATTCCAGCAATTTGTTTTTCCGTTAGTTAACTTATTTACAAACGTTGTTTTAAGCATAGTTCTAGTTCGCCTTATTTATATGACCACTAGCTTTATTTAATTTGCAGGCGAAAGTCATTTGACGATCAATTTCGTTGAGTCAAAAAGCGGAGCGCTAATATATAGAGTACCTAAAGCTGATGATTTTTGAGTGAGTGAGGCCAGAAAGAGACTTTGCTCGTCGAATATTTGAATCATCATTTTCGGTTTTTTACTCTTCACAGTAGAGACTATCCTAGAGCACCTTCAGCTAGTACCGAATAACAATCAAAAAATTCGCATATTTTATAAAAAAAAATCGCGCATAATACAAGCGATTACCTATTATCTCCTAGATGTTAAGTTACTTATCATTCGTTAACAAGAAGACTTTTGGATAACGTGGATAGAAGGTAGATCCGCGTGGGTTGTGTTCATTGGTATAAGTGATAAGCTAATGGTTTTGCCATTGAATTAAGCAAGTTTGGACATAAAAGGCGTGCACCTGTGTGTATGCATGTGACAAAGTCACATTGTGAAACTTCAGTTCGGTTTTATCGTTTGATTTGAAGATGAAAGCAAGACGCCAAAAGCTAAGCCCATGGAATTGTTCAAATATTGTCAAGTAAGGAAATTATCCAGTTATTATGTATGTGTTTCTAAGTATAATTTCCCCCAAGTAAAGCCCAGTGAACGGGTTGAAACACGGTAAAAGAAAAACGAGAAAGCGACCAATAAGTCTCAAGCTTCTTTTGGTCCAAAAAGCGAATCCTCTAAATGGATTAAGCACTGCCTGAAATTTAAAATTCTAATATATGCCGAAAGCACATTGGAGACTCTAGGGACACATGGATAAGCTAACTCCCTCGCAGTCGCGTCAGGCAACAACAGCAAGTAAGGAGAAACGCTTATCTTGGTTTATAGCTAGTTCCTGTGCGTACCTTATGGTAAGCCGCTCAATATTTTTACACTACTGGCTACCGAGTCGTAGCTTGTGAATAGTAAGTGGCTATCCCGCTGAAGCGGATGAATTTTGGTTCACTTCCTCATATTTATTCTTGAGTAGATCCTGAAAAGTTTGTGCAAGGGAGTTGCTCAAAGGCAGCACATTAATTTTTGAGGAAAGCCAAAATGTGAAACGTTGCCTGTTTGCTCACAACGTGTCAACTTGAAACCACGGAGTTCGCTTTGCATGATCAAAAGTCAGTCTCTGTTGTCTTAGTCATGGATTCACTAATTGGCGCATACTATCAAAAATGCTCATTGAAAAATCATACATATGATTAAGTTTGAGAAGTACACGTTTGGGCAGTTCTGTACGTTATCAGCATCTATGATCTCCTGCAGGCCAAAGTCCAACGTTTTTCCACGTGTTAGCCAAACAAATATGTATGCCCAGTCAACGTTGCTAATCTTATTGCGCGCAGACTGCTTTAACACGGAAAAAGCACCATTGCGTCCTCATTTTATCTTCAGAGTGTGACTTTTAGTGGATTCTCAAACACTGATAGACTGATTATATTCCTAACGCGCAAAAGATCAAAGGTTGCATGAGAAAAATGTTGTGCGAAAGGCCACTTTTTTTACCGTCATACTCCCCTCTGAAAACCGCTACCTAGTTAGGCATTAAAATGGGAAACCTAATTAACGGCTTTTATGCAAATATCAGAGTTTAAACCGACTTGATATGTTCAAACAAGAAATCAGCCACAAGTGGGATAATAGATTCAGAAAATAATATTTCGTTTTCTCATATGACTTTCTCTTCTTGAGAGAACTCAATCACAATTTCCGATGTCCATGTCGAGCTATTCTGGCTTTTTGATTCCGCTAACCGAATGCTATTAAAGATCTTTCTGAAGATTCGAAATCAGACCCAAGGTGAGGGGAAGCGGAAATATTTATCTACCCCACTGAACGTGGTCGTTGTCGTCCTCACTATTTTTAAAAATATGGTGACATTACTGTCTTTTTGTCCAAACTACGCTAGCTTTCTCACAAATGGCCGAAATCTCCTCTTCTCCGAGACTGCATTGCAGGTTAAATATTTCCTTTTTCAATGTTGTCCGTTTAACTCATGCCATAGTTCACTGCAGTAACCTGTGGAAAACCGTACGCTTACGTGAACCACCCTATTCGTACGTTTAACCTATTTTTTTGAATAAGCAAATGTGTTTTATAATAAACTTTGATTTGAGATAACACTTAAGAGAAGTTATAAATACTTTTCTCGTTACGGTAATATTTGTAAGAACTTCCCCATCAATAAGTTGTCAGTTATATCATTCAGCTGAGAGTGAAAAATGTACTGGAAGAGATCCGAGTTCCTGTTCACATCTACTATCGGTTATTTGCCGCATTCTGTTGAACTGACATAACTTATTTGCCTACATTTTAGGTCACACACTGGTGAAGCTTGAATATGGGATCGCTTCTAGTTTTCGATCCCTTTCGTTGGCTTATATAAGTTCCCTCTTTCGCACATTCGCCGCTACGCCTCCCTTCACGTTTATCATTAGGACAAGCGTTCGGCTTAGGGCTCGAGATGAACGTTGGGGCTAGGGTTAAGATTTAAGGTTAGTGGTAAGGGTTTGCTCTAGGGTTTGGCATAGGTGATTAAGTTAAGGGTTTGATTTTAAGCTTAAACTTTTGTTTAGAATTTAGACTATTGATATCGTCAAATTTAATTATATCTACAGTCCGTTTACAGGTTCTTATTTGCAGTATTTTAAATTAGGCGCTCGTGTTTTTACGATTGCTTTGTGTTTTTAAACAACATATTGACACAAATTTTATGTTTGAATTTTTTCCCGAACACTGTTATATGTCCATTTCGTGTACCACACCCATACAACCCCTGTTACCACCATCCCCATTTTGCAGAAGTCTTTGCTACACGTTTTCTGAGAAGGGTAGCATATCCAATCGTTGCGTTAAAGTTATTTAGTATTTCTGGGATGTTTGTGGTGCTTTTAAACAGGTAATGACTAGGGTTAAGGGTTAAGTCTGTGGTTAGAGTTGTAGGTTTTGCTTAGGGTTAAGGTTAGAGGTTAGGATGAGGACAAGAGTAAGAATTAATTGTTTGTTTAGGGGTTTAGATTTAGAGTTGGGCTTTAGAAGAAGGTAAAGGGTTAAGCCTTAGGCTATCGGCGTTTACAAATTCATTCATATTCTCAGTCAATTTTACGATTTATTGCTACATTTAAACATTTTAACAATATAAATGTGATTTTCTAGCCGTGCCTTCCCGAAAGCAGCTTTATGTCAGATTTGGTTACCAGCCATATAAACTTCTAGTTTAATTATTCTCGTATTACAGGAGTCCTTGACTTCCGTTTTCTGAGAAAAACTAATTTCTGTGTCGGCAAATGGGTCATCCTAGTTACTTTTTGTTCATCAGGTGAGTTTTACTATATAACTATAGGCGAGAATAGTCGAGAATATGCCACATAGTACATCAGAGCTAAAGAAAGGGCGTCGGATAATAAATTTAAAAAAACCTTGCAGGCAGTGAAATGAAAGCATTTGCGAATTGAAAAGTAGATATTAATTTATTTGGCTTAATAATTTTAAAAACGTATATGGTACAGTAGGTGACCTATCTCATGAAAGTTTCTGAAAGTTGTGAAAGAATGCTAAGCACTCGCAAACTGGTACCGATAAATGGACCAAAGCTTTGAAATCCTAATGAATGACTCCGAGTTAATTTAAAGCATGATAGAAATATTCAAAGTTTAATTACGTTGTTACAGCACTTGAACATTCAGAAAACGTCAAATATTGCTGCAAAAACAAAGAGTAATTTAGTCAACACAAGTAAAAAAAAGTTTGAAAATATTCTTCTGTTTAAGATTGCAATTAAATATCATTAAGGAATATTTTTTTACTATCAAACGGGGTCGTTAACAAAAAGCCTAAGGGTTGAATAAAGATTCCAACACGGATTCATGAGACTGCTGTTATTTTTTTCAGTCTTACCATTGTTTGCGATGCGGTTGACCAAGGCCAACAGGCTTTCGATTGCATTCGCCCATAGCAACTTGAAGGTGGTAAATATTTTCATAAGGTCATAGTTTAACACTTTTCTCAGTATATAATATATTTCAATATCATTGGAGGGGGCAGTCCTAAACGTACCATTTTGTGCACTGAAGTTATATTTTCTTCAGGCAACATTCGTTAGGGGTATTTCTGGTGCTGGTGTACGATGAGTTTCAGATTATCCTTGAAATAGTGGTGAATATTTTACGATTTTCACTGTTTTTAATCGATTGATAACAGGCGTAGATTTGGATCTATTTGTTTTGCAAAACCTTAAAAATAAGATATTTTTAAAAGCATCTTTCAAAATACTGAGCTGTTCGACATATATTTGCAAATCTGAATTTACAAAATTGATTCAATGTTTGGGTTTCTATAACTAAACCTGAGTACTTGCACCTTGCTTCATCTGATACATGTGGAGAAATAAATCAGTTTTCAAATGAACCTAGTTGTCTTTCACCAAACACTCGAGTTACGTTACCCTCTTGTAATAGAAAAACGCGCGGATTTGCGAGCTTAGTCTAGGATAGGTTTTAGAATAGGAAACCATCGGAATGAAAGGAAACGTAGATTTTTACTTAAATTCTTCAGCAGTAGGATTGATAAAATTATTTTTCAACATATTCAGTATTCAAAAAGGACATTTTGTGTACTAGGTTAGACAAATAAATAAAATTTGGAGCATCCCCATATTCACTGTCATCCCGTTTCATTAGGTAGGTCACAGAGGAAATGTCTCCTGCAGGCAGAATAAATTTTGCTTCTGCATATGGCCGATGGATGTTCTAACTGTCAGAAGGTTAGTATTTTGGTGGTAGTTTCCGTAAGTCTTATGAGATGCTGCTATAATCAGGCCTGAACACAGCAATTTTGATTAGTTTAAACCGCTTACCTGCCCGGTAAATAAACCGGATCATTATGGCCTTTTCTGATTATCCATTTTCGGTTAACAAAATATATTTTCAAAATCAGTTTGCATATCCCGACTTGCATGTCATTCCTACTTGGAAGCACAATTCCCATTATTTTTAACAAAAATACAAACGACCCATAACTGTGTTTCACGTCAGGCCCAGAGTGACAGAGTGTAATAATACGTTAGTTTGCTTACGTAATTCTAAACAAAATCCATCTTAAATACGAAATCAATATTAATGTCATAAGGTTTACTTTTCAACGAGAAGGACAATAGTTTATTCTATTCGGTTTTGCTGACTAACGTGCTTAAAATTTTGCGTCCACGGCACTGGAAAGATTTGCCACAAGTTTTGTCAAACAAATAAAACTGAAATAATGTTGGCAGTTACGCTATAGAATGCGAAAAACTTCGTATTAACTGCTCTGGTGATAATTTATGCAATATTCAAATGAGTGTTTAACAATTTCAAGTCGTGTTGTAAACGGTAAATGTCATGTTCTTCTTCAGTGCCGAAGGCCTCGTCATTTCTGCCAATGCAGTACTGGTCCATTGTTGTAAGTTCTAATTTTTCAAAGGCAGGAATTCGACATTTTGCTCTTGGTGATAGATAGATCATGACAGAGAACCTTCAAACGTCTTTATCTCATGGACTGGTAGGTGGACATAAGGTGGCTTGCATATGATTTGGTTTGGATTGATCGTAGACGTGTGCTGCATCTACCGCTCATACTCCTCCTCAAGGACCTGGGCCAGTTGTCATTAAAGAGTTCGGAGGGGCTTGAGAACGGTTGTGCGGGGGAATCTGGGGTGGCTTGAGCTGCGCCCAAGCATACTACCACACTCCTGGTCTACGCACAAAAAGCCATGATTTCATCCAACGTAACTGGGGTGGTTGTCATCCCAACTGAGTGAAAAAAATAATAAAAGCCACATTAAGAATGAGAAAGTGCAGCCTGACTCCTCGTGCTGAGAAGAGGACTGAGTTACCTCGTCAGTTTCCAGCCCTTCAAGCCATGGTTGCTTGGTGATCGATTGAAGCGCGTCAGATTAATTATCGCTCGAAAGGGCGAAGGCGTGAAGGCCAGCTTTTCGTTGGAATAAGCCAAATGGGAGCCAAAACTAATTTTTTTTTGATATTTTCTGTTCTTCTCTATATACGGTTAACACACGAGAGCAAGTGAAAGTGGGCTGGTGGAAATGGAATCGTCAGGTACGATTCAGCGTTTTATGAAGAAAAAACCAAGTTGAAATTTAGCCGGCTTGGCTGAATAATTGCGTAATATTCCGACAAAACTACTTTATTGAGACTCCAACAGGGCTGTAATCTAAATGGTGCTTTTGCAACACAAAAGTCATTGCAACCCAGCCAACACTATTTTGGAATTAAAAGATGAGGTGACTTGGATGTCATATATTCGGCTATGACACTACACCAGATGGTTTCTAGCTAGAGGTATTCACAATCTTCCTGTTTTATTTTTCATGTATAAGATTTTAATTCAATGGAAATGTCAAAAAACGTTTAATCGAAAATATAATCTGGTATTAAGGGATTCGTGGTCTCTTTTTTCCATTATGTCGGCTTTTTCATTGTTCGGAAACATCACACGCAGACAACACTGCAAGATGAATTTATCATTATTTTTAAAAGTCGGACAGTCCAGAGGAGTAATTTTGGAGCCAAGATGCAGATTTTAACTGAGAGGTGGATGGCAAAAACCTCGTGATAACGACCAGAAGGATGAATGGTGCGTAAATATTGCGTAGGCGGCTGGTTGGCTTACGCACACAATAATTACTACATCAATCGCTTTCTTATCAAATCTGTATTAACGTAACAATCCCGAAGGAAAATACCCCAGAGGACAGATTGCCCTGATATGATGTTGCTCACATAGTTTCTAGATTTCGACTTATCAAATTAACAACTTGAAGAGTGTCATTATTGTTAGCTGGAATATAAAATAGGAAATACTTTTGTGTGATTCAGATTTCCTTGAGTTATGTCACTGTCATCAGTCGACCAATTTTAGAACATATTAGCTTATAAAAAGTCTATGGGAATACGTGGGCAAAATCTTGTTCTTAGATCATCAACGTGCGAAGAAAGTGTTTAGGCTTTCACAAGCACACTCTTTCCGATAATCACTAGAAAATTTAACCGCGAGACAGCAAATTCTTCCGTACCGGAGAGGTGGAGGCAGACTACCTGAGAGTGACTTTTAATGCTAATGAGAGGATTAAATCACCCCTATAAAGTACACCGACGGTTTTTAAGGACATGCAACCCAATCGAATAGGCCCTTGCCTCTATCTACACAAACGTAGAAATGTTTTGTAGCAACTTCTTAAGCATTGCTAACCCCTATTTGATACTCCTTCCTAGGAGTCCTGAAATTTCCCCCGCAGGAGAGACTTCGTCTTTCTCGACACCGCTCCTGCAGGGTTTAATATATTTTCTAGGGCTGGCAAGTTTTATTACGTATTCGGGTAGACAGAGTTACGTGTAAATGACACCTTCGGGCGATGCGTTCGGAGGGCTGTAGATTCTGCGTAAGCAAATGACAACTCAATGTAACCAAAGAATGACTGGTCAAATTTAAATGTGCATAAGGCGATGGTTAAAAGAGCATTCGAGAGAAGTGAGAAAAATAAATTATATTAGAGAAGAGGACTGGTTGATCACAGATAATATTTGTTAGTTTTTTGGAGCTTTCAAACTCCAGCGGGAGTTCATTGTCAGATAGAGAAGCAACGGCAGACAACTGGAGCTCAAACATTTGGCTCCATTTATAACTAAGGAGAGGTTATGTTACCCCCTTGAGTCATATGTATAGCTAAATACTACATTTGTTTTAGTAGGCCAGGATCAGTTTATTATTTAACAACAAAAGTCATGAAATGAAATACACAAAGTTGATTTATTTTGGTGTTTGTTATTCAAAAATCATTCATCTATTGACAGTTTCTGTTTGTTTATATTATATTATCACGAACACTTTCTTTAAATGTTGCAGAAATTCATTTTGATGATTCCTTACATAGAGTACCCTGCTTCTTTGCGCCGAGGTCCTACCCGTACACACCTTAGATACGAAACTGGGGGTTTAGTGGTGGCTAAGCGGGCTTATATAACCTACCGTTGCTCATTCGTAAAACAAACACCTTTAGAAATATTCAGCATTCCGAAAAATGGACGACATTAGTTATGAACTGCACTTTAAACTGCAAAATACAATTTGGCAAGTACTAAAAAACTAAAAGCTGATGACCAGAACATAGATACGGCGACAGAAATTATAGGGAGTACTTTTTTGTGCACATTGACCTCTGTTGGTTGCCAATTAAGGTAAAGCAATCAAGCAACTATATGCGAAGGGTTTGAACCAGGAGGAATAGAACCTTTCCTCTGGAAGTAATTGGTTATCTTATCATCCAGAAGGGGAATCATGGCATTTTTAAATAACATGCCATTAGGGGGCATTTCAAACTGCTCCCCTCTCCAGGTTCTTGAGTTTATGCGTGGCTTGTAGAGCTCGTCTGAGAGGGTGAGGTGTAAAGCTAGGTTTATGGTAAGTTAAGAGTTAGCGTTTGAACTGAAATTTGAATTAAGACATGAGAATATGTACTTTGCACAGAATCTAGCCCTACGTAACTTGCATTAGGTTAGGACGACTCTCTTTCTTTGTCTTTACTCCGAGAACAACACAGTAGCGACTCCGACTGTCTCGGGCTTATCAGAAGTTATCAAGATACCGTCAAACTTCGGTGTAGCTTGTGGGTGCTATGTTCTTTAATGATTTGCAAAAAGAATCCGGGATGTTTTCTCGGTGACCCTACGGCGATTTCCCCTTTTTATTGTTTCTATGTATTTCTGCACGGCTGTTATTTGCTCTTTCTTAGGAAAGTTCTACTTACGCCTAGGGCTTCATCTGATGTCGTGGGTGGCGAAGTGAGCTGTTTTGGTACGGTCAATCCAATTTCATCAGTATCCTTTGTTGACTATTGCTCTACAATATGCTGGTGTTATTGGTGACAATAAGGTTACCAGATCATAGGCCAGGTAAAAGAGGTTAATAATACCAGCTATTACTGACTCAGAGAGCGTACAGGCAGCGCGATAATCAGTCACATCAAGCTGTCTTTTCCAAATTGTGTAGCAGTAGTTGATGGCTTTGGGACCCGGCGTCTAGCGTATGGGTTTTTCGGCCTGCAGTCAATCAGCGGAGGACGCAGCGCCGATTGGCTTCGAGCTCTCGTCACACAAGTGCCAAGTTTTACACGATCCCAGCAGCGTATTGACAGGGAATGTGCGGCGAACAGAAAGGTGGTATGAAAAAGCGGAACGCTGGTGATCCTGGGAGAAGATTGTTTCAAATAATGTTGCTCTTTCCCTCTTAGGCTGCCAGATTTCATCCGTGGTTCCACGAGGGCGTGATTAGCACGGTTACACAAAGGTACCTATTCTGGGCAGACGAGTTCAAGCAGATACGGGTGACCAGCATAAGTTGATGTCTTAAAACCATTAGTTTTCGCTACTCATTCTAGGTCATCTTTTTTTGCCCAAAGCAAGTCCTATCTAGAAGATTACATCCAATACTAAAGACCGTCTAAGCTGATTCGGGTTATTTTCCTATTCTAACGTGTCGTTATCCAAAGAGATGACTGGGTCCCTTTATATGCAGGGACACGACTTGATCCCTTAAGGCGAGTGGGTGAGAAAACCTTTTTAAATGGTGTCAATGTATGGCGTTGACGGTTTAATGTTAACTTACGGATGCAAAATAGAGGTTTGAGAGCAACCCGAAAGCACAACCACCCTTATTTCAATCTGCATGTCAGCCCAAATTTCACCAGAGGAATCCTGCACATTCTGGCACCTTGGCACACTTGGTTCCTTAAGGAAGATAAAATAATTAAATGATCTAAGAGGGGAAATGTCTGATCACCAGAGGACTGGCTCCCACGAAGAGCACTCTTCGGCTCTAAGGGAGTTGTGTTTCTCCAAATAAAAACCACGGAAGCAACTAGGTTTGGAATGCATCGGACTCCGAAGTGGAATTTCAAATGTAGAACGAAGTACTGCGATGCCCAGAGACGCCTGTCCTCTCTTCCGCGTGGAATCAGCGATCATTTAAACGAATGATATTTTCACGTTGTGGGAATAACTTCCTCGCCGTTGACAGCACCTGCTACTTCCAAGGACGTGTCCTGAAGGCAGGAGACACAACGTATGCGAAGATCTGTCCACTGTTGAAGGCGGAAAAATTAACTGTTCTTGGTTATTTCAATGCCCTTGTTGTCACAAACCACGTTACTTGAATTTCCGTGTTCGGTCGTGCCGGTGTCGGTAGTTACATCAGCAAACCCCGCTTCAACTGCACGCTTTCTTAATTGGCAGAAAGCAACTTAGATCCACCCTGGAAAGCCTGTGAGGTGACTGTTGGACGTTGTAGTCTGAAGAATGCGTGAACAAGGTTGTTTTCTGGTGACCAAAGTTATCTGCGACGCAAAATCCCCAACGGCCTACCTCAAGGTGAAGAAACGCCAGGTGGGGTTAAGTTTTTCATGTTGTATGGGACTGGACGTGGTTTAAATGTGAATAATCCAGGCGTGAAGAAAATGTCACGCCTGAAAAGTTCACTCAAATCGGCATGTTCAGAAGCATTTTTTTAAATGGTAAGGAAAATGCTTGATGAAGTTGGACGGGCATCATGTATAAGCAGGCAGTCTTTTAGGCATTTACGGTGACCAATTGAGTGAGTGAGGTGAAACCTCTGGCACTGCTTTCACCTCCATGTTCACTGTCATTCCAGTGGACGCCTACCATGTGTAGGTGTAGCGAAGTGACAGTTTTTGCCCATGAGGGCATCTTTGAGGACCCCCAAGGCCACTTTTAACGGCCTCCTGTTTGTAGATCAAAGTGGAGAGGACCTGCGAGGATACGTGGCTCTGTTCGACCCTGTTTGCTCAAATTGTAAACTGAAAGTTAGCGCGGAAAGTCACTGATCTTGGCTCGACTGGCAGCAACTAACGAATAGTAGAAACCGGCGTTAAGTGTTCATGCAACCTACCTCACAACATTGGATAAATTCGTGTGCCTCGATATCACCTTAGGCAAGAAACGTCAAGATCGATGAAAAATGGACAACGGGATCTCAAAAGCTGAGTAGACCTTAAGCAAACTACAGCACCTCGCATGGAATCGTGGAGGCACCCGCTGCAACGTGATATGGATCGAGTTGGTGTCCTTACACTGTTCGGATAGTAGCCGTAGACGTGAACAGTCTACAAAATTATAACATGGAAATTCAAGCATTTTCCTCTAAGCTGTTTCTGGAGAAAAATGAAGGTGCCGTGGCTAAATGGGATCCCTAGGACCGAGGTTCTAGAAAGAATGGTGATACTCCACATCAAACTCATGCCTGGGGTACTGATAACTGCAGTGGATAGGCATCTTGTCGTGAGGACTGATGAACAGTGTTTTTCGAAACAACAATTCAATCCGAATGTTTCTACGGTTGCCCGTTAACTAGGTAAACAGATACGAAGGTACAATGGCACCACAAAGATATCCGTCAAACACCTTAATATCGACTATTGGACTTCGAACGATATCGTGCAGGGTGGGCAGGCAGGATACGTGGCCTTTAAACTGAGGTAGTCATTTGTGAGCTTGCCCGAGTAACAGTATTCGAGACAAAACGAACAGTCTACGAGACTGAAGAGGTGTGAAACAAAAGCGCTGCCATCCAAGCCATGGCACCGTGCCCACAAATAATACCTCGATATCCAGAGCACGGATTGACCTTTAAAGACATCTTCAGACTCTGTGCCGTGTTAGCACGAACAAACTGTCATCACCCTACAGGTAAGCAATGCCATTACCAGCATCGGCTTTGAGACCGTACTCATTGCTAGGACTCAAAGTATACCAACCACTACCACCGTTTTTCTCTTTCTTTCCAAATATAATTGCGGTTCGACCTAACTGCGAACATACGAGGGGGTACCCAAAAACGAGCGATTTTTGTGAATTGATAGTGCTGCCCTCACCTGCCAGATATGTTTACTGGACACTTCTCGTTAAGTTGGCCAATATGCAAACAGAGTTATAGTTTTACTAACGCATTTTCAAAGGCACTTGGTGATTTTGCGATGACAAACCTTAAAGAGCAGTGTCCGGATATCCGGCTATGATAAAAGTCACTGTAAGGCTGCCGTCGGGGCTCGAGAGTGAGCCCCAAAGCAAAACGGGACGAGTGATTTGCCTTAGCAATCATTGAGCGTTGATCCACGAATGCAGTCCATATTCCTGATCTAAACTGGCAAGCCGACGAGTATGTGGCTCAATGTTTAGAGCGTTAGACTTCTAATCAACAGACCGCGGGCTAAATTCTTGGGTGGTGCATCACCTGTGGTTGGGTATGGCTGGCTGACGACGGCTCATATGCCAGAAATGGCCATTCCAGTCTCACATTTCTTTGCCGGCACTGTTCACTGGCGTCCCGAATGATCTGTTTTTTTTCAACATGAAAGGACTCACTTACATTGAATTTATTCATAACGCCACCTCAGAGAAACAACATGACCATTTACAAGTACTGAAGCAATTGCGTGAGATAGTGAGAAAAACGAATGGTATTGTGGTGATCAGCAGCATGGCTGCTATATCATGACGACGCACCGGTCGATACAGAGGCAAAATCAACCAGTTTTGGGCGAAAACGGCATGGCAGCGATTCGTAGCCTCCCTCTCACTTTTCCGACTTTCTCCCTTGCAACACCCTCTTAGTACAGAAAATGAAGAAAAACGTAAAGGGAAAGCGTTTTCATAATATAGCAGAGGTTAAAATGTCCCTTGGGACACTTAACAACAGAAGAACATCAAAAATGTTTCAAATAGTAAAAAAACCCGTGGGGACAAGTACACATAATCTACTAGACAGTATTTCGAAAAAAATCGTGTTTTTAAGTTGTTTTGTTTTTCAGAGATCTTATTTTTCACTGAAGTCATGCTAAAACTGGGTCTATTTTGAGCCATCTTTCCCGGCCAAATTTGTCCGCCTTTCTCCTTGGCCTGCAGTAAATTTTTGAACATGACTACTGCCTGATTATTTCCTTCTTATCTGACTCCTTTTGGCCTGTCTGCCTGCAAGCATGCCCTTTAAGCTTACTGGTTGACAATAATTAATTCAAAACACACAACACTGTCAATGAGATTTTTAAATAAACTGCATCGTTTGCTGTCTAAAAATTTATTTTAACATTATCTGAACCGTTTCGCCCGCGTTTCTTACTGCTTATAACTATAGGCTCAGATTTTTCCTGCTTTATTCATTCCTTTATTGCTTGCTCTTTTATCTTCAAGCTAAATATCATATGCAGACCATAGAATAAGTTACTACTTTTTTAAGAACAGATCAGACATATCTTAATGGCGATCTGGACTCGTTGTTAAGGCATCTTGGACTAAATTTGTTAAACTGCCGAAGGCACATCGAGATTTATAATGTCCGTATTGTTAAAGTCAATTCGAACAAGACGTCATTAATTTTATTTCCAACGGAAATGTCCTCAATGCTAGTGAAGTCACAAATGATATATGCAAAAGGAAATCATTGTACTTTAAATTTCTATCAACCTCTCTGCAACTTTTAAGTCCACCGAAAAAAAGTATGTGAACTGGCGGGTTTTCTTGCAGCATATTTTATTTTTATCATAGACCTCACATAAATAAACTAATCTGAGAATGGCCTACGAAGAGCAACTGATAAAGGATGGTACATTGGTGGATCGCATCGAGCATAAGTGGACGCCAAGCAGTGAAGTCAAGAGATCCAGGACAAGGTTCATATTGAAAAACCACTTTTCAACCATTAAAAGGCTATTTATCAATTAACTGGACTGAACGGTTGCCGCGTGGTTTGAATTTTCGAGCAACAAGAGGACCGAATTTAATCGAGTCTTTGCACTGAAACAATCAGTCCACAGACATTAATTGGCTCAAATTATTGAATCAATTAATTGAATCTTCCGCTTAGCTGCCTTCGATACCCTTTCAGTTTGACCAGGAGAGTTCTCCAAATCGAGCACTGTCGGAAATCTTGGCCTACATAACCTACCAGTCCAATCCATTCTCTGACGGCTCTCCAGGGTTTCTGAGGACTTTTGTTCGACTAGGACAGTTCACCAAATAGAGCAACCTGCCGGAAATCTTGGCTTGGCCTACACAACCTACCAGTCCAATCCAGGCTCTAACTGCTCGTCAGGCTTCCTGAGGAGTATCTACAAACAGGCTGAGTCGTTCATTATCCATATTCTGTCTAAGTGATTGTGCAATTTATATCGATTAACTCGTTATATCAAATAGTTTTAACAACTTCCACTAGCAGAAGTAGTTAAGAACGTTCGGAGGATTTCATTAATTTGCAAAAAAGGCGGAGTAGATAATTTATATACTGCTTGTGTAAAAGCGCTGATAGTGTAAACCTACACCTAGCCACCCGTTACTTCTTAAGTCACCACACAAGAATTCAACAAGTCATGCCGCAAGCCGGTATTGAACCCGCGACCACCAACGCGATGGCGACGCTCGCTAACCACTCGACCACCTCATCACGGCGACGAGCGCTCTCTCAAATTAATATGCGCGCTATTGACAACACTGCCATTTGTGGAGGCTGTCAAAAACTGTCCATGAAGCTAATCCAGCTCGAGGATGAGAAAGGACAAATAAAATCTGCGCTAAAAGGCACCTATAAAGCAGTAGATGCCACTGAGAATTCCACTGAACGACTTACCAGAAGCAAAACAATTGATACTCGATCAAAGGGTATCCCACCAACAACTTCGACAGCTGCTACGGCTACTGAACAACAAGTACCAACGGCGCAGGACAAAAATAGTCCGCCTAAAACAAAAAAAGCCGTTTAAAACGCAAAACTGACACCAAAAAAAAAAGCCGATGGAAAACCGACTTCGAAAGATTCCTCAAAAAGGCTCGAACACGGGGCTTTGACCATTGCCTTATCCTCCACAGGAACTACTGAGATTCCCACACCAAGCACAAGCAGTGGAATCGATTCCCCAACCGAAACTACCACCTGCGATTCAAAATCGTCGAACCCGTGGAATTCGCCGAAACCAAATAAAAACCGGATCAAAGCCAACACATAGCCAATCAGCATCCCCTCCATCATCACCAGTGCGCAACGTGAAACCTTCCCACCAAATAGTGGAAGACAGCGTCGTAGTTACAAAAAATGCCACGGACAGAAAAAAAGTTTCATAATACAGGGACTACCTGAATCAACAGCTGCGACTCCAGTAGACCGATATTCTGAAGACATGAACCGCTTTCGTGAACTCCTGAACAATATGCTGGAACCTAATACGTCGATTGAACTGGAAAAAGCCTTCCGCCTTGGAAAACGGCCCGAAAGCCAATCTGAATCAACACGTCCTAGGCCTCTAAAAGTTATCTTGACCAGTAGCCAGGAAGCCAGTCTCATTCTGTCGAGGCGCTTTAAGTTAAAAAAACTCAAACCCTGGAGTTTTTTTCAACAGGACTTCTCACCTGCGGAGCGGAACAAACGCCATCAACTTGTCATCGAACTAAGACGGCGGCTCAGCGAGGGAAAACAAATTTGGTTATTTACAACAACCAAGTGATCCATCGTCCATTGTTCTCCCCCTGGAGAGGCCCGTTCCGGATTACCACGCAGTTGGCCCAGTAATCAGGGGCTCGCGCCCGACTGTTAGCACTTTCCGAGCAAACCGAAAACTAACATTTCTGTACACCAATGCACAGAGTATATTATCGAATCTCGACGAGCTTAAGATTCATGTCTGCGATCTATCTCCAGATATAATTTCCGTAACAGAAACTTGGTTGTCCCAACAAGTGGACAACCGAGAGTTAACTATGGCTGGCTACCAACTTTTTAGAAAAGACAGGAAAGAGCGTCAAGGAGGTGGCGTACTCACATACGTGAAAAAGCGAACTTACAGTTTTAGACAAAACTTATAAACTCGCGTCTACTTCTGAGGCGATATGGCTATCCGTAAAGTGCAGGTACGTCAAGTCTAGATGTCCTGACAGTCTACCGCCCACCGAGAAGAGACCCCGTAGCCGATGCTTACCTGCTAGAGGAGCTTGAAAAGATTGCTACACGGTTGGATATCCTGATCATGGGTGACTTCAATGCGCCTCACATCGACTGGAGCTCGACCTGCGCACATAGTTCTGATCTAGCCTTTGACGGTTGTTTTCTGAGCACGACGCTAAAGCTACGTCTCACACAGCACGTCACTTTTCCAACAAGGGTGTGCGAAGGACAACAGGCCAATTGCCTGGACCTAGTTCTCACAAAGTCGCAGGACAGCATCGACGAAGTGTCATGTCTACCGCCGCTAGGTAAAAGTGACCACGTGGTACTGCGATGGGAGTACTCACTATTTTCTATACCAGCAAGACACACAACAATCAGAAGGAATATATGGCAAGGCAATTTCGGTGGAATGAGGGCCGAACGCATGCGCACTCAGTGGGAACCTTTATTCTTTGGAAACATAACCGAGGACTGAGAAACGTTCCCGGACAAACTGCACAGGCTCATCGAAAATCACTGTCCGATTTTGAGAAAAAGGTTAACCAACAGACCGCGATGGCTTACGCAGGCCTTAAAAAATCGAAGTTAACAAAAAGCGGAGATTGTGGAAAAAATCGCTTACGGACGGAACTCCTGCATCTCTAAATGCGTACAAAATGCAGAGAAATCGGGTCAAGGGCCTTATTTTTAGAACAAGACAGGCTTTCGAAGTGGACCTGCTGAACCGGGCCACCGTGAACCCGAAAACTGTTTTACGGTTACCTCAGGCAGAATACACGGAACAAGGATCCGATACCCCTGCTGAGGACCGCCGAGGGCATAGACCTTACTGAAGACAGTGCGAAGGCTGATCATCTTTCGGAATTTTTCCAGTCAGTTTTCACAAAGGAAACGAGATACGATCACCCTACCGATGGCTTCGAAGTGAATACAATAGTCGAGACTGTTAATTTCACCGAGACTACTGTCCTCAAAGGAACTTTTTGGGGTTAAAGGATTCTAAGTCTCCGGGTCCCGATGAATTACCTGCCAAGGTGTTGAAAGAGCTCTGCGAGCGAGTTGGCAAAACCACTCTCTACGCTTTTCCAAACATCCTTCCAGACCGGAAGTCTACCAGCCGACTGGAAATCCGCATGGATTACGCCGCTTTATAAGGGTGGAAGCCGGGTCTCTGCAAACAATTATCGACCGGTCAGCCTAACTTCAGTTTGCTGCAAAATCATGGAAAAAATAATTAGGCAACAACTTATGCAGTTCTTCGAACATAACAATCTGCTATCCGAAGCCCAGCACGGTTTCCGTAGAGGTAGATCCTGCGTCACAAATTTGCTCTACTGTTTAGAACGTTGGACTGAAGCGGTCGATAGTGGAAATACGGTGCAGACAGTCTATATAGACTTCAAAAAGGCTTTTAATAGCGTGCCGCACCACCGCCTTCTTTATAAACTCAACCGCATAGACGTAAGAGGTAGACTTCTGGCATGGATATAAAACTTCTTAACTGGCCGCTCACAAACTGTCCATATTATCGACAAACAGTCAACTAAAGTTGAGGTTGAGAGTGGTGTTCCCAAAGGCTCTGTTCTCGGCCCTTTTTTGTTCATTGTCTACATCAACGATTGTGCCAACGAACTGGACTGCGATATTGCCATGTTTGCCGATGATCTCAAATTTTGGCGCGTCATTCAAACTGCGGCTGATGAAGAGAACTTGCAGGCAAACTTAAATCGACTCCAGAAATGGTCAAATGACTGGCTCTTGACGTTTAGTGAGAGCAAGTGCAACATCATACGAGTCGGGAAAAGCAATCCTTCGAACCGTATGGTTTACAGTCTGAATGGCATTCCACTGAAAGAAGTGGATGTCCAAAAGGACCTTGGAGTCTGGATCTCGCCCTCGCTTAAACCGATCCCTACATTGCGCAAAGGTAGCGAAGTCAGCCATGTCGATTCTGTACCTCGTTAAACGATCTTTTGCAGCCTTCACTACCGATTGCTTCGCTAAAGTCTTTGGAACATTCGTGCGGTTACAGTTGGAGTCCGCTATCCAAGCTTGGAGACCCTGGGCGGCGAAGGACATCAACATCCTCGAAAAGGTCCCAAAGGCGAGCAACCAAACTTGTCCTTGGACATGGCTCACAGCCTTATGAAACACGGCTGTCGAGTCTCACTCTCTTTCCCTTGCACTATAGATAGCTTCGGGGGGACCTGATACTAACATTCCGCATACTACGCGTCCAGGACTGTTGTCTCGTCCCAGGGGATTTTTTCGCGTTAGCAAAAACAACGAACTTGAGAGGTCATCCTCTCAAATTACGTGTGACTGGAGCAAGGCTAGACACTCGGAAGTACTTCTTCTCCAAAAGAGTAGTCGAAGCTTGGAAGAGTCTTCCTCTGGATGTTGTTATGTCGGACTCCTTGGAGGTTTTTAAGCGAAAGTTAGATCGATATAATGGTGCGAGCTATAACACTAACTAAAGCTGCAATTGTGACGTCATAAAATAAGGCATTTATGATACTACTAGCTATATTTGAGTAACATGTCTTTATGTTTGTTATTTTCATTCGAGGGCTTGCATTCTCCCATTATTCCCATGCTGGGGTCCTCTAGGTCTTCGCTGCTTAACTTATTTGCGCACCTTGGTGACACCGTGAGTATTCGCATCAGCTGGACCTGGCGACCGTCGTCCATGAGGTGTATGAACGTTCTCCATTGGTTCGAACCGCAATGGACCGAGGATGATCTGGACATATATTTCCGCCTTTGAAATCCCTCAACGGACTCTGCAATCAGCAAGAGAGAATCTGGCTGATTCATGTGACCTCCGAAATGCCCCCCGTTGGATCCCCTCCCAAGGGCGACAGTTTTTTTCTCCTAAATATTCCAGGAGTTTTTTTTTCACTGTCTGCTCTTTTTCAACTATGTTCCACTATGTTGGCCTCGCCAACATATCGAGATACTATTTTTTTGATACCACAACTCGCATGTACAAATAGGGAATTCAAAGGAGACTCACCTATATCTCCCTCAAATAAACTGATACTGATACTGCCATTTCAATCCGAAAACAATTAAGCCTGTGAAATTAGCATTCGTACGCACTCGGCCACCGAATCTTCCACTGTTTCCTTACTGCTCAATGCAACAACAGGGTGGGAGATGTTACCGCCAATTTGGCCACAGCTAGTAACTGAGCCACGGTTGTGCAGTCACGCAACGCCGTGCGCCTTTTTAACGCTGAACCTCTCGCGTTTACATTCACCTGTGCACCCGTCGCTGTCTGGTCCTCGGCAATCCTGGCTGTCCACAACGGCCAAGAATCTTCAAGATTGACTCACAGCTGACTTCGTTGAATGCCTTCTGATGATTCCGCACAGTCTAATACTTTGGGACTTCGCATCCGCGGCAGCCGGACGTGCTCTCATTCGGCTGCCAACTTCTTTTAACTCCTTCTCTGATATTTTTGTACTCCATTTTCCCTCAAATGGTTCTGAGAGCTTATCGTTGCCTTACTCCAATTCGGTGGCCCATTGGTCCAGATCCACAACCATATATGGGCTACTGGTCACTGTCACAGAAGACAGAGCGTTTGACGGAGGCAGGCTATAAGACATTCTAAAGCAATTTCAATTGAAAATTTGGAACTCCGCTAGGCTGAACAATTACACTTTACAGAGACAATGAGATGACAGGACTTGCTTTGTTAATCACTGGCCTGGCACAAAATAATAATTGCTATTGATTACTGCAGTATGCGAAGTGGGCCCAACCAACCAACCGGCTGCCATGAACTCCCTGGCTGGGAAGTGCTGAAAATTTAAGCAAATTCCAAACTGAATACTTTAAGAAAAAGAACACTTTCTTGACAACCACTGAAACAGGGAAAAATTCAGGCGATAGGAACTGCTGTGTGAATGAATAAGAAAGATACAGAAGAGGATGAATTCGCATTATGGTTGAGGAATACTAACAATGAACCTTGGTTTAAAAAAAAATTAAATTCTTGATGTTCATAATCGCTTGATTGATCCTGCAAAGTCTTTTTCGTACTACAAGTTCAACAGGTGTGGTGGTCACAGACTTTGTAGCTGTTTGCTCTGAAACCAGATGACTTTAATGGGTTCCGGCCTTGCCAGTGCAAGAAGTCAATCAAAAACGTAACACTCACGGTGCATGGAAATGTTGGTCTGCGAAAGCGGCAAGGGTGTGAGGCCACACACCGCGAACGGACAAAACAGGCTCTTTTTAAGAGTGAGTGACAAGCGAAGCCAAGACGTCGCACTGAGTGAGTGAGTACTACGATATCCGGATTATTTGGCAGAGGGGTAGATTGGATTGACTGTCGCGTTTCATATAGGTCTTGATGCATATATCTGTACTTATGTATTATGAGCGAGGTAGAAAATGTGTGGTGAAAAATTAGACGAAATGAAGACCTATTTAGGACGAGAAATGGTTCAAGTGATAGCCATAACGGTAAGACACGTACTAATACATTACTGATGTTAATTTCCCGAAGTTAAGGATAAGGTTGTTTGAGTTGTTCGAGTATCCTGAATTGTCCGTGCACATTTAATTCAGCCTCTTCGTTCAGGGCTCACTGAGGAATTGTTTTAATTAAACAACGGCATGGAACTAGCTTACATTCTTCGAGAAGTGACAGAATTCTAATGTATGTCAGCACGCAACATTTACACCAACTTTAAGGCTATTTTATAGAAAATAGGCTGAATTTCAGGATAAGAGTTAGGGTTACAGTTTCGGCTCATTTTTCTCAAGAGCTTTTGTTTAGGGATGACTTTAGGTGTCTGGGTTTAATGAAAATATTATGGAATAAGGTTAGGTGAGGTGAGGTTAGGTTGGTTTATAAGCACACATAACTGTAATCCTATCACTAACCATAACCTTTCCTCATCCTTAACCCAAACATAAATCCCAAATCAAATCAAAACACTTTGTCTCGTTCTTTTTATAACTCCCCAGTCCATTTTGGCCGTGCATTTTCCCCTGAGCCATGGATTAGTTGCTGAAAGGCCAGACTTTCTTCAGGACGTTTCAGGATGGGATGCCTTCTTCGTAAGAAATCGTTTTAAAAGAGTATTGAAAAAATCGCTGTCTGTACAGCAAATAAATTATCCCCTGACTCCCTGTATAACTACTTTTCATTTCAGTGTTAAGAGCATCAAATACACTTAAATCAGGCTCCATAGGCCCGTGCGAATTGAAATAATATCTTAGGAATCAAGAATGTACAGAAGACTCGGCAGAGACTAAAGCAAGTAAGTGGAATGGTACAAGGCAGTGTCGAGGTCTTTGTTCCGTTTAGCTACATCTACATGACGAGGTGATTTACCGCTATAACCTGTGTTATCGTCAGTATTTTTCATTAAAAAATGTAATACTTTAGTGCCTTGGAAAAAATGATAAGATCCTCTAGGCAGCTGCATTTTGACCCAAGTACCTACTGCTCACCTATAGTGAAAATATTGAGTGCAATCACCTGGCCTTTGAAATAAAGTGATCTGCAGAGCGTTGTTGCTGCAAAACTGGTGCTTTGAATCACAAATAAAAGGCCTATTTTTTAACCACAATACATTCTTAATCTCACATATTTTTACGCGCAGATTCGTTTAGATTTGGTTCGGTCAAACGAACTTCGGCACAAATCAGACAACAGTTTGAAATCGGTCGTCGCCTGCAGAAAATCTTAACCTATTTGTATTGAATATATTTAGTTAAAGAAGGTGTAATTGTGTAAAATATTTGCGCAGCATGTAAACAAACACTTTTTTTAAAGTTAACCAGCACATATTAGCCCAGATAACTAATTAAACCTCTTTCTATAATTCGTAATTTGTAGTTTACTCCATTCATTTTCGGTTACTGCAAAACAGGTTAAAAAAACTGACAATGTTTTCAGCTTCATATCTGATGTTCGCTGATGATGGGTTGCAGTTGGAATCCGAAATGTCAGCTGAATAAGGCTCTTGCCCAAACGATCGCATTTACCTCTTCTCATTGTGTTCAGCGTATTGTGATGGCAATAAAGACGAGAACTCAAAGGTCAAACGTAAATAATTTTACTGATATATTGAGACATACCTTGTACTAAACAATCCAGATATTATTGGAATTTTGTAGAATAACCTATTTTTGTAGTTATTGGCATAACGTGAACACACAGTTGGTAAAAAG
This sequence comes from Schistocephalus solidus, assembly GCA_017591395.1. NCBI lineage: Eukaryota > Metazoa > Platyhelminthes > Cestoda > Diphyllobothriidea > Diphyllobothriidae > Schistocephalus > Schistocephalus solidus. The sequence goes on along the minus strand of WEDG01003547.1, from coordinate 20,324 downwards.
AGGAAGCAACAACGCAAGAACAAAATAGAGACCAAATATCTAAATGGTAACAATAAAAAAATGTGTTTCTTCCGGAAAGAGCTGCAGGATTCCTAACGCCCGCCTTCCTATGCATGGATTCTTTTACTGAACTTACAAATTAAAATGATATTATCGCCATCGCTTCTGCTTGATTTTACGATGAAAGTTTCGCTAGGTGGTCCCACAATGACCGTCACTAATGCGCCGCTGTCTGGAAACCTACGGCCCACCACCCAGCAAAAGCAAACACCCCTATGTAACCGGATTCACCCAAGCAGCACGGAGGATACGGTGCGTCGGATAGAGACGAGGGTAACGATGCCTTGTGTGACCGACTATACAGGACAAGGGAAAAGGAACCGTTGAAGGAAATTATGATTAGAATTAAATTGATGGGTAGGGTTAAGTTAAGGGTTAAGTTCTAGTTTGAGGTTCAGATGAGAGTTGGTGCTAGGGTCATTATTAAGCTAAATGTTACAATTATTATAGTGTTAACTATAGGGTGAAGGATTAGGACGGGGTTAGGGTTAAGATTAACGTGACAGTTTAGTTTTATAGAGTTATTGTTAGCGTTGACGCACGGGTATGTTTACCCTTCGGGAAATTTACCGTAAGGTTGCTCATTTTAAGCGGGTGGGGTGGTTTCTATTCCCGTGTCCTATTCAGGCGGCCATACAAGGCATACCTACCGGGCCCGGTGTTGTTTTATGTTTGGTTGTTTCGATCGCGAATTTTTCAGTCAGCATGCCATGATCTGCCGCAGAGAACGTGAGACCCTATATTTATCTCGGGCAATTTTCCTAGCCCCGTTCTCCGCAAGCAGGTAAGCAATAATGTCCCAAAATAGGGCCACTCAGACATCTCAGATGGCTGATGAACTCCACTATGCGCCATGAAATTGGGCTAATGGAAGAACGGCCCAAATTGACCTGGGCTGCCTAAGTGTTACTTTTCACCCTTCTCCGTAGGACTTTTGAAAACGGGGAGTAGGAGAGAGGGGATGGGAATCAGGATTACGGGTGTTGGGAACAAACGAAATAGGATACAAGCACCTGGTTGAGCTGGACGACCGAGGCGTTTACCAGAGTAGGACCCCCTAGACAGAGCCTATCTTCGAGGAACTACAGGTGAGCGTTGGGTACCAATCAAGTCACCACACAAAAAGCATTCACCAACAATACAAGGCAAATGGAACGACCTAATGCTACCTGCGTGGTAATCCCTAACTAGTCACACATGTAGCAGTTCGTTCCCACGCTGACCACTTTTATCACGCTGTTTTCTTGTCCTCCTCACACTCCTGTTCGTTCTTCTGCTAGGACTGTTCGAGTCTTGTCACCAACCTCAAAGCCAATCAACCTGTATCATTCCACTGTTTGGCTGCAGACAACAGAAGACGCACGCCTTGGGTCAAATAATCTCAACGGTTGACCACAGACTCACAACAGGTTTGAAGAGACAGCTAGCGGCAATTGCCTTCAAAGCCTCTTGTAAGCTCGTTTCACTCAATAAAGCTTGTCCAACCTAATCAGTCTTCCCTGACTTCTGATTTGGGAAAACCTCGTATTGTCGACACACCTATACTCCCCTTTCCGACGTAAAATGCTACTGACATTCGGATCGTATGATAAAGGGGAGTAGGCACTTCCCGGCCAGCGAGTTCACGGAAGCCGGTTGGTTGGTTGGGCCCACTTCACCTACTGCAGTAAACAATAGCAATTATTATTTTGTGTCAGGCCAGTGATTAACTAAGCAAGTCCTGTCATCTCATTGTATCTGTAAACTGTAATTGTTCAGCCTAGCGGAGTTCCAAATTTTCAATTGAACTTGCTTTAGAATGTCTTATAGCCTGCCTCACTCAACCGCTCTGTCTTCTATGACAGTGACCAGTAGCCCATATATGGTTGTGGATCTGGACCAATGGGTCACCGAATTGGATTAAGGCAACGATAAGCTCTCAGAACCATTCGAGGAAAAATGGAGTACAAAAATATCGGAGAAGGGGTTAAAAGAAGTTGGCAGCCTAACGAGAGCACATCCGGCCGCCGCGGATGCGAAGTCCCAAAGTATTAGACTGTGCGGAATCATCAGAAGGCATTCAACGAAGTCAGCTTTGAGTCAATCTTGAAGACGCTTGGCCGTTGTTGAAAGCCAGGATTGCCAAGGACCAGACAGCCATTGTTGCGCTCGTGCATGTAGACGCGAGAGGTTCAGCGTTCAAATGCGCACGGCGTTGTGTGACTGCACAACCGTGGCTCAGTAACTAGCTCTTGCCGAATTTGCGGTAACCTCTCCCACCCTGTTGTTGCGTTGAGCAGTAAGGAAACAGTGGAAGGTTCGGTGGCCGAGTGCGTACGAATGCTAATTTCACAGGCTTAATTGTTTTCAGATTGAAATGGCAGTCGTGGTTTATTGATGAATAGCCTTTTAATGGTTGAAAAGTGGTTTTTCAATATGAACCTTGTCCTGGATCTCTTGACTTCACTGCTTGGCGTCCACTTATGCTCGATGCGATCCACCAATGTACCATCCTTTATCAGTTGCTCTTCGTAGTCCATTCTCAGATTAGTTTATTTATGTGAGGTCTATGATAAAAATAAAATATGCTGCAAGAAAACCCGCCAGTTCACATACTTTTTTTTCGGTGGACTTAAAAGTTGCAGAGAGGTTGATCGAAATTTAAAGTACAATGAATTAGTTTGCATACATCGTTAGTGACTTTACTAGCATTGTGGAAATTTTCCGTTGGAAATAAAATTAATAACGTCTTATTCGAATTGACTTTAACAATACGGACATTATAAATCTCGATGTGCCTTCGGCAGTTTAACAAATTTAGTCCAAGATGCCTTAACAACGAGTCCAGATCGCCATTAAGATATGTCTGATCTGTTCTAAAATAAGTAGTAACTTATTCTATGGTCTGCATATGATATTTAGCTTGAAGATAAATGAGCAAGCAATAAAGGAATGAATAAAGCAAGAAAAAGCTGAGCCTATAGTTATAAGCAGTAAGAAACGCGGGCAAAATGGTTCAAATAATGTTAAAATAAATTTTTAAACAGCAAACGATGCAGTTTATTTAAAAATCTCATTGACAGTGTGGTGTGTTTTGAATTAATTATTGTCAACCAGAAAGCTTAAAGGGCATGCTTGCAGGCAGACAGGCCAAAAGGAGTGAGATAAGAAGGAAATAATCAGGCAGTAGTCATGTTCAAAAATTTACTGCAGGCCAAGGAGAAAGGCGGACAAATTTGGCCGGGAAAGATGGCTCAAAATAGACCCGTTTTAGCATGACTGCAGTAAAAAATAAGATCTCTGAAAAACAAAACACTTATAAATATGATTTCCCTTCAAAATACTGTCTAGCAGATGATATATACTTGTCCCTACGGGTTTTTTTACTATTCGAAACATTTTTGATGTTCTTCTGTTGTTAAGTGTCCCAAGGGACATTTTAACCTCTGCTATATTTTGAAAACGCTTTCCCTTTACGTTTTTCTTCATTTTCTGTTCTAAGAGGGTGTTGCAAGGGAGAAAGTCGGAAAAGTGAGAGGGAGGCTACGAATCGCTGCCATGCCGTTTTCGCCCAAAACTGGTTGATTTTGCCTCTGTATCGACCGGTGCGTCGTCATGATGAAGCAGCCATCCTGCTGATAACCACAATACCATTCGTTTTTCTCACTATCTCAAGCAATTGCTTCAGTACTTGCAAACTGGTCATGTTGTTTCTCTGAGGTGGCGCTATTAACAAATTCAAGGTAAGTGAGTCCTATGATGTTGAAAAAAAAACAGATCATTCGGGACGCCAGTGAACAGTGCCGGCAAATAAATGTGAGACTGGAATGGCCATTTCTGGCATATGAGCCGTCGTCAGCCAGCCATACCCAACCACAGGTGATGCACCACCCAAGAATTTAGCCCGCGGTCTGTTGATTAGAAGTCCAACGCTCTAACCATTGGGCCACATACTCGTTGTCTTGCCAGTTTAGATCAGTAATATGGACTGCATTCGTTGATCAACGCTCAATGATTGCTAAGGCAAATCACTCGTCCCGTTCTGCTTTGGGGCTCACTCTCGAGCCGCGCCAGCAGCCAGCAATTTATGGGTGACTTGGAATGCTTAGTTGATGTCAACTTGGTAGCCGTTGTCAACTACGTGACCATGATAAGTCCTCTAAAGTTCAATTGTTGCTCACTTTGTTGACAGCGGCCACCAGAGTAACGCCAAATAAGCATTTGGAGTCATCTGTAGTAGCGGCGAGGCACTTCAGGTTCTCTCGTCAACAATTGCTTGTGTCGTCAGAAGATTTGGCTATACTGTTAACCACGTTAGCCTTGTGCTGACAGAGAGTGTTTAATATAAGCCTTCTCGCCTTCTGCCAGGGCAAATAGTAGCTCACTGTCAGACTGCTCTCCCCTCTCTAAGCCCCTGACAAAAGTGGACACTTCACACCCCCGAAATATGTCAAAGCACTCAACCCTAACTCTCATAGCTACGGTTCATTGGGCATTTTAACTTTCGCTGCTCTGCCATAACTCTTATTACCGAATTGGACTGACAATGAATAATGGAGTAAGTTCGTCCGCCAGTCTTGAACGCTTCTATGTTTGCCGTACTATCAACACAGACCTCGGCAATAAATTAAGGCAGGATGCGTTGAACAGTTTTTTCGCCAGAAAGGTCACTTTTTGTAGTTAGTGAAGGAGTTCCGGGGGGTGTACAATTATTACTAACTTATATCTATCCTTCGTCGCACGCCACTGTACCTCTGCTCAGTGAAATCTCCAGACGAATCTCTATCGACCGCCGAACCCAGCAATTTAGTCGAGCCAAATCTTGGTAGTGTATATTTCTGTAGATAGTTAATAAAACATTTACTATGCAACTTTAATAGCCGCAATTTTAACGGATGTGACCATGTTTTCTCACATATTTATTTTCAGTACGCCTCGACGACAAGACATCCTCCTATAGATCCAAACTTTATTACAACATTAATTTTCAAACTCAAAAATCGATAAATTTACAAAACTATCACGGTTTTGACAACCTGCCGATTAAATTCGAAACGGTAGAACAAAGCCCGTTGTGTAACTTAAGAAAATTCACTTATTGCAAAGGACCAGTCTTCTCCGTCTCTCAGCATGTGTTTTACTTGTAAACCTATTCCAATGCTGTCAACACTCTGGAGTGAGCTTTCAAAAATGGGATAAGTGCAACAAACGGGTTCTGATGGACTTTTAGCTAAATAAACCAGGAACTTACTATCTTACCCATAAGGGCATAGAATTCGCACTCTTATTTTAACTTTGCCGAATTCTACCTAAGAAAACCCTCACCAAGTAGTATTTATTTTTGACACAGTCACAGCCCCGCAATCCGTCTGAAGCGATGTTTTGCAGGGTATCATTTCACACCCGGGTTCCAATGTTCCAACATTCGCGACAGCATGATTGGTCCCACCTAGATCTGCCCCTATAGCAGATGTAAGCGCGATTCCGGCATATACGTAGATTCTAAGGTTTAAAACATTCACCACATGAGGCTGGTTATGTTAGGTGGCCTGTATAGTAGGGTTGAATATTGATTGGCACCTTCAGCACAGAGATCGCGTTGGATTGAGAACGTGCTCGTTACGCATGCGCCAATGGGTTCGTAGCCATTTGTGCGTACCGAGTATCCTAGGCATGTGCCTAGAGTGCCAGATGAGTTGTAGGTGGTTGAGTATGAAACCTGGTAGGCAAAATTCAACGTGTGCCGCCTGTCCGCAACCGGTGAAAAAACCGCGTGCCAATTGCACATTTTTGTTCTGAATATGCCTTCCGTCATCGGAGCCCAAATCTGCTAGTCTGATGCTGTTGGAGGAAGTAAGCAAGATAGTTACCAGTTCGATCAACCTGGGTGGCGTAAAGGTTATGCGACCTTGACAGCCGTAGAGACCGTGGATGGGGATCGATGTATGAGGGTGAGTGCACGCTCGTGAGCTTTGGCAGTCAGTCACATGTGCGAAATGCGACTGAGGATCTGCTGTCAGCGTGACGCGGCAACTGTTGCCAATACAAGCTAGTAAGAAATAGCGTCATCGCTGACACATCAGACAGTTTCAGGAGGTGCTAATTAGTAAATTTGACCTGCGACTGCCAGCTATTCTATTGAGAATGTGATGTACGAGCCTGCAGCATTTCACAAACAAAAGGAGGAAATTAGGAGTCAACCTGGGTGCCTGTATATGGTAGACCTACCGGAATTTTCCGGATGCCCTTTGGGCCAGACGAGCATCGAAACCTCTGCCAAGACGTTGGTAGACCCACACGAATGGAGAGCAACAGTAAGCTTATTGGTCCAAATGTATTACCTAAAGTTCATATATGACGGGTAAGCTACATGCATGGTATTTATCATTTCACCAAGCAACTGTTCACGGAAATCTTATATGGGCAGGGTATTGCTAAATGCCTCACAAAAACATACGTTTTAGAAGACAATAATTTCCTTGCCCTCACAAATTTAGCCTTTCATCAGTTAATGTGGAACCTCTGCAAGAAATGTACAAAGCGCGATTTTGAAAAAATACCTCGAACCGCATCACGAGCTAACTCAAAAAAGTTCTGCAAAATGACAGGAGATAAGTTATTCGCTTGGTGTCACTTTTATTTTGTGACTTTTTGTTTACGGACTCCTATCGTTTGGATGCACCTTTAATTACATGGCAAACACTTTGTCCTATTTTTTGAGTTTCCGTATATGCAATCTCATATTTTCAATTATTAGAGTACAGTGCGCGATATTCTCACCCTACATGCCACTTGCATGCTACTTAATGTTTATGTATCATGTTATCCCCCTATAAGACCTTTGCTTTTCCCTTATCCTCGCACTCTATAATTTTTTATGCATATATTCCATTTCCTAAGTGGTCTTTTGAATACAGAATCCTGGGTGCTCAAACGTTTACGAAGTTTGATATCAAAGTACCTGGATTGCGCTCCAGAGCCCATGTGCGTTAATTCTGGATAATATTTGAGTATAAAATTTAAAAGGAAGGGGAATATCGATACCTACACGATAGATGTACTTAGGGGAAAATTTGCCCATCTATGTACGTGAAGACGCGTGCTAGAGATCGGCTTAAGGGGAAGACAGCTGATTGGCCTACTGTACACAGCGTTCACGATAAAACCCAGTTCATTCACTAGAACCAGTCGACGAACCAGTTGAAAAGAAATCAAATTGTGATTAAAATTCTGAACACTGACTTTACTTATGCCCTCAAAAGACCAATAAAAGCGCTCATAATGGCCTTCCTCAGGTTCAGAAATCAGAAATTTTGGGAATTCTGTATCTATTTCAGGGAGATCCGAGGTAATTAATCTTCGACTTATGTCGTAATACACTGCAAAATAGAGGCATTCATAATGTTTCTTGGGTTGATACTGCTGACTGAGAGACGATAGTTCTTCTTGCTAATTCCCTAGGCTGTTAGTTAAATTGCCGCCATACGGGGTCTAACGATGGATCAGTGAAATGTTTACAATATGGTTTGTCAACCTGTTTAGTTAAAATGTATACCAAGATGTCGGGACGCTTGAAGTCACTAGTCTTCTTTCGAAAGAAACGAATGGTTTACATTTGAGAAGATACTATAAATGAACCGAAGCAGCCAGATTGTGTTTAAGTCCAAAGGAAATCCTGGTGTCATGACCAAAAATCCTACCGGTGGATAGCGGCATCCTCTTCCTTCTGACAAACCGGGAGGCAAGTGTTGACTAATTCAACGTACAGTCCTCCTCCGAATCGCTTGAAGATATCTCTTGGTTCAATCCAACATCACATGTCTTCGCTTGAAAATGCTCTGAGTAACCGATCTCATAAAAAATTAACCAAATTTATTGCATTAATTTTCGATTATAAAGGATTCCTTAAGTGGATTCGATCATCGTGCGGCATAATCCTGCACTATTTGGGGAACGTCAGCATTCCAGCTTTTAAATGCAAGCACACTCTAAGTAAAAAAAAGAACTGTTTAAGCATTGTGCATTTTTGTTGATCTTCGCTGCCCTTAGTATTCCACCTAGGAGTTATAGGAAACATCTACAAGAATATCCTTTTTTTGTATTAATTTGATAGATAATCAGGTCTCATTTTTATTTCAGACCCAAAGGAAGGCTACCTTTTTGTTTTAGGAACGTTTCGAAGTACGAGTTCTTTTAAAACCATTAAATGTCCATTGACATAGCATCTCACACGTCCGTTTAATAATGCCCCTCAGGAATTATACAGCACGGTTCACATCTATTGTTAACATTTTTAAAATTTAACAGTCATAAAGGGAGTTGTGATTTTACCTACTAGAAAAGTATGCAGCTTTTAGACTGGAAACCCATATCTCAAGGGCTAAGGCAGATTAGGCTGAGCATATTCGTGAATTTCAAAATGTTCAAACCTGGATGAACCCTTCCCTAGAGTATAAATATGAAGATTAGATTTGCTATCAAATGAGCACATTGAAGATTACTATTTCATACGTTTTCTATAAAGCGTATTTCAACCCATAAGGGCAGTGAAAATCCTCAGACAAAACGCATACTACTGAAGTAGTTATTTTTACTGTGTGCGATTTTTACAGGCATCCATGAAGGCATACATTCAAAAGTCTCCATCCCGGCGTATCCGAAATATTTTCGCATTACGCTACACGCTAAATCATATTACAACCTGACGTAAGTAATCCTTCCTGATTTAAGATACATTTTATAATTTCGGTTAACTTTGCATGTGATGGATCACTGACTTTATATTAAATCTTTAAGAGACGTTACAGAAAAAGACATTCCAGCATGTACGCGTACTTTCAGAACTCCTGGACTTGCGTCTTAAATAGGGGCCAGAAATTCTTCAAAAGCTGCTACGAAAGACCTCAGCATTTCTGAAGATCCCTGAATCGTCCTATTTGATTGGGTTGCGTGTCCCGAAATACTGTCGGTGTCATTGATTGGGAGTGCTCACTAGCGAAAATAGGGTCTGCGAGTGATCTGCCTCTGATCAAATACATCGTCGTAGCTCTCAGTGCTAAGGCATATTAAAGTCTTCCTTAAATCGGAGTTCAGGAAGCAAAGTATAATAGCTTTTCGCAGTCCACACAAAGAAGTCTTCTTTTTCAAGCGCTGAACAAGCACAAGGCTTACAACGTTGACTAGATGTCAAACTCCCAGAAGAAAAGGGCGTGTCAAAGACTCCTGGAGGAAATTTTAAAAATTTGAGAAGTCAATAAAAGACCCGAAATTTGGGAGAATTAATTTTTAAAAAGCATTCAATGTGTACTATAGTAGGACGAGGGGTTATGGGTAATACCAGAAATTTAGAAAGAAATGAACATTAGCGCGACATCCTCAGCCATATCTAACGCTGAAGGAAGGGTCCACGTACCAAAATAGTTCAGCAAAATTGGACATATTTCATAGGTGCGAACGAAAGGCACACCTATACCATGGTGATGCTTTTAACACCTAGTTCGGGCAGTAACGCCAAAAACTTGTTGTAAAAATAACTAGCACATCATTAATGTAGCCTTCCCTGGGCGGATGGACTCTGAGAGGCTTTTCAAGTTCGCGGATAAAGAACAAAAGAATGAACTATCGACATTTCGTGAAATCGCACACTGAGGGTTATTGTTCACTGAAAATAACATAAACGAATACCCGGCCTTAACAATCAGTGGAGGAATAAAAAAGACTATGGAAGGAATACCTTAAAACCAGTTCACACTGACGTCATAAGAAATTTACTTGTTAATTAAATGTCGTGAACACACTGATTTAGCGTGTATGGTACAATAAGAAATCCAGAATTATTCAGCAGACTGATGAAAAGGCCAAAGTCCGTTTACTTGACAGTAGCAGCTGAATGAGAAAGGACATAGTTTAAGTACTTAGGGAAGACATGACATAGAAATTGGGGAAAATGACACAAGGGCAGATGAGATGGACCAAATCTTTGCTTCTGCATCCACTAGGAAAATAGGATTTTTCCCTCTCGATAGTCTTGTTGCAAGCCTCCAGTGCATATCTACTCGATGTATTAGGAAGAGGCTCAAACTAACATCAATAAATACGCCCCAGTCATTCTAAACTGCAGGTTATGTAAAAAGGTGGACATCCAATTATTAAGATCCCGATGGGCTCCAAAAAGGCTTCCGACAGAATTTTTCATGTCTTTGGCTGAGTTGTTGCCCCATGCACCACTTGTTGTCATCTAAATTTTGATATTTTTCCACACAAACGTCCAATTTCAAGACTTTTGAAACTGGAATAAAATGCAGACTGTTGATATGGATGGCAGAGTTGTTTGTGGGTGGCAGCTAAAACCGTATGCGCCGGTGTCTCAAGGTCAGCCCATTTATTCCTCTTCAGGGGTGGCTTCCACGTCTCAGCCGTTGAGCTGTTAACCTTCCTTGTTCAAAGTAACGACTGTGTCGATAACCTAGATAGTAAAACCGTCATGTTTGCTGACAAGCATAACATCCGAAGCAAATAACCTGAACCGAATCAGCATCCAGCCTGCTCAGCGGCTCCTTAATTCTATCGTTGGTAAATACGTGATACTAAGATTCTGTGTTAGATAATCAAACAAGGAAGCTGCTTCTTTAACATGCGTTCTTCAGGAATAGGCCTCTTTGAATTTAAGTGAACAAAAGAACCTCGGCGTTTTTATGATCACGCTCAAACCGCTAATATACAGCTAAAACCACAGCTAAACGAGCTACAAAGGATGAATTCGTGCCGGCAAAATTTTGTAAAACTTATAAAGAACTGTTTGGTACGACTTGAGATGAATTCATTCAGTCGTATTTTAAATATGCTCTGCAGGTCTGAATTCCATGGCTCAAGAAGGACTATCAACTGTCCATTCAGTTTACTTCAATAACTCTGTTTTCTCTATTCTCACCAGTAAGTTACGGGCAAATGTCAGCATGATCCACGAGTCTGAAGTCATTGGCTGAAGTTTGTTCATTTTTATTGTATAAAGACATTCGGCTGGCTTGCATTCAGTCAGTAAACAGAGTTCGAATTCCATTTAAGTTACCGAAAAATTGGAGAAGGATAAAACCAACCAATCGGGGAGACCACTGAAAAATTGTTTGAAGATGTCATTCTGACACAGCCATTTTAGTGGGCTGTGGACCTTCCCTTAAATGAATAAATGCTTTTTACTCCACATATTCAAATGAAATTCTGAGAATGTTTAACTTTTTAGGAAATATGTTTATTTTAGAATAGAAAACGTGACAGGCTCAGAGCCATTCATGTAAGCCTCCCACTTGCAATCGAATGAGTCTTTGAGTTGAAATTGTAAAACGTGAATTTCTGATGGCTGTTTGATAAGCCACATCTAATGAAGTGCACTGGAGGATACCTGATGCGCATGGCTTCCAAGTTCACCAATAGATTTCTAAGTGGTATATTGCCAAAGATCAAAGTGACTGACCACCACCGACTGCTTTCCATTATGAGGTGAAATTATGAGGTTGGGGAAACTTGAGTAACAGGTGGCGTGAGATATTTCAGGTGAAAAGTCATGTGGGATAAAGCTCAGGAGCCGACTAACTAGACAGAAATCAAGAAATTTATTATAAGAAATTATCTTTTTGATATTGTTTGTCAGAGACAGAATTTGTCCATTATCTTATACCTATTAACGTCGGACCGAAGTCCCAGCCTGAAGCAGTGCGTAAGGGCCTGCCGAAAATATGGACTGATGACAGTTGGCTACACAGCGCAGAAAGAACTGAAGAATTCCGTTTTGTCAGAGTCATTGACGGATAAACGTTTATTCTAATTTAATGAAGGAAAAATTTCAAGACTGCGTTTGTTTGGGGCCTACGACAGAAGAATCGTGTGACAGAGTTCATGAAGCTCGGATTATTGATGGGAAGTAAATCTAGTCGACGTTCGCGTTCCCGATATTTCTATACAATTCTCTTTTCGGCGACTCGAGTTTCACATTCCCATCCGGAAAATAAGTATACTCTTATGTGACACATTTGACCACTAGACGTGTGAAAATCAAAAGCGAGACTACAACCCTCTTCCGTGGTAAGTATGAGGTTCGAAAAGTTTGATTGCCATCCACCACGGATTTTCGTGTCCATTTTAACTTGCTAGTTGGGAAAATTGTCAGTAGTCCTCTGACAAATTTGCTGTCTTTCAAGTTATCTGATGGTAGGTGGTAAAAAAATTTACAATTTCCAGGTAAAATGCTACGACACATTTGCCTTAGCAAGGGTATTAATGCACCTTTCTGCATCTTTCGATTGCCCTGGTGGTCTGTATGCAAATAAATTTGAAGATCCAGTTTTTATGATAAAGTAAAGTAACAAGTCGAAATTGTACGCCTGACGTTTCCCTGTCAGAACAACTCATCCGGGATATCCGGCATGCCAACACTTGCAAACATTGTGATTCCTTCCCCTCGCCGCCCATTCTGCTCCATGCGAAAATCGTCCGCTATGACTTCTGCGTCTTTATACCCCCCGCTCCCACAGGTTAAGATTAACTTCAAGAAAGTTCACTGCGTCCAATGGGGTGGGCCTTTTTGAGCGCAATATCACCGCCTTATCTTTTTTGCCCGGTCTCTGTAAAATAAACGTCCATGCTTGCGCCTGATTACTATTTCTGGATACAGGGCTGGCCATATTCTGTCGGCAGCTGGTCACCGGTTAAGCTGCCATCCTACTTACCATGTGACTACATAGGACAAGGTGCACCCCATTGAAATTTAGTTGTCCACTATTCTCAGTAGTCTTTCTCTCTAGCTTTAAAGATTTCTCAGTCCCATTATAGGTAGATCCTCTTTACTCAACCAATAAGAGTAATCCGGACGTCAAAGTACTCTGGGGTGGTTGTTTTGTGGCCTGGCCCGGTTTGCTATACGACTTTGAGTGGTTTTGGTGGAATTTTCCCCGCATTATCCAGTACGTATGAGGACAACTGAAAGATTTTTTTATATTTCGACTATCATTGGGCTCTTAGGTTGTTATCTGCATGATTCTTTCCATTAATTCTTCAGGGATTTCGTCGGAGGGCTATGGAACTCTATCACTGACAACATGAAGTGACTTTTCTGGCGAAAAAAACTGTTCAACGAATCCTGCCTTTATTTATTGCCGAGGTCTGTGGTGATAGTATGGCAAACATAGAAGCAGTCAAGACTGGCGGACGAACTTACTTCATTATTCATTGTCAGTCCAATTCGGTAATAAGAGTAACGGCAAAGCAGCGAAAGTTAAAACGCCCAATGAACCGTAGCTATTGGAGTTAGGGTTGAGTGCTTTGAGATATTTTGGGGGTGTGAAGTGTCCACTTTTGTCAGGGGCTTAGGAGGGAAGAGCAGCCTGACAGTGAGCTACTATTTGCCCTAGCACGACCTGGCAGGAGGCGAGAAGGCTTGTATAAAACACTCTCTGTCAGCACAAGGCTTACGTGGTTAACAGTATAGCCAAAGCTTCTGGTGTCACAAGCAATTGTTGACGAGAGAACCTGAAGTGCCTCGCCGCTACTACAGATGACTCCAAATGCTTGTTTGGAGTCAATCTGGTGGCCACTATCAACAAAGTGAGCAACAATTACGCTTAAGGGGACTTTTCATGGTCAGGTAGTTGACAACGGCTACCGATTTGACATCATCCAAGCATTCCAAGTCACCCATAAATTGCTGGCGATGCACTGTATGTTCCTGCATCGGCGGATACTTGCAATGGCAGAGGCAGTAACCATACGGTTGACCAGCCCGGCCTCGTGCTCACAGATGGCGTTTATACACACTCTCGAGCCCCCTGGCCAAACAAGAGTCCGGCTTTATCTTTCTCGCAATCTGCCAAGTCGCACCCCAACGACGAACGAGAACCATGGCTAGACCATAACCAACACAAAAATTTCCCAATGCCTCCAAAACCCTCCCTGATAGCTACTGTTCATGTGATGTTTTAACATTGGCTGCTGTACGGCCGCTGGACAGCATTTCCCTCCCATATTTTGTTTCATATTAAGTATCAGCGGACTCCTCGATCTACGTACTCTGGTGTGACTTGCACTAAAATAACGTGCTACTTACGCTGTTTTTCAAGACTGGCAATTTCTTAAAACTGTTCTCTGTGGGTTCTCCCACTTTCAAAGGTCACTATCTTTTTGTGTTAAAACGGAAATACGGGAACCTCAGCTTCATGTATCATAAGTAAATGAATGAATTTGAATCATCGCCATCAGCTCGTTTTTCTTTGACTTACGCCTCGGCTGATTCGCAAGACTGCTCTGTGGACTTTGTCTTCTTCCTCGTTGTGCCTGTCGATTTTTGCCATTTTTAAGATGTTCATGGTCTGAAACATCCACTTTTTCCAGATTCTGTAAATCGACTTCATATTAACATTGTTATGATGACTTAAGCAAACTCAAAACTCTGGTCGCAAGTTCTAGGCTTTAGCAAAATATGTTACCGATTGCTCTTTAGCTCCTGCAGAAGTGCTAGAACGTAACATCCTTTGGTTTGCTCACTGATGTTTATGCTGCACCCAGTGGAGCACAAATAAATTATTCCCGGCAGACTACACAACAAGCAATATGAAATAGCTTGAATAAACCAAGTAAAAGGGCATTTATCTAAGAACAACTTAAACGCAAATAAGCAGAGAGAAGTGTGTTCTATGCCATGACCATAAGTCCTGCTGAATTTAAAACTCTACCCGTCTCACCCTCTTATTGATACAGTACCTTTTAAATATGTTAGGTTCCTTAAATGGAGGCTGAAACCACATAGTAGTCAAACTACCTTAGAATCTGAAACTCGTATTTTTCTGCACTAACGTACAGAGTATAATTTCCAATTAAAAAGAACTAAAAATGCACATCTGTGACTTTTCTCTCGATATTATTTCTTTGACAGAAAACTGGTCATCGGAAAAGTTCAATGAACTCGAATTGCCACTACCAGAAATTTCAGGTGTTTCAAAGACCTAGGAGAGAGCGTAAGGGAGGCGAAGATGTCATATCCGGGAAACACTGACCTCTTGTGTCGCAAAACGACAGAACAGTTTGCATTCAGCACCGAGGCAATCTACTCATTATAAAAGTACCAGGATCACATAACCGCGAAGTTCTGACCGTCTTTCGACCACAGAGCAGTGACCCGAGGCTGATACTTGTCTGCTAGGGGATCCGGAAAGATTTACTGCTTGGGCTGACATCTTGATCACGGGCAACTTTAATACACCGCTTATTGACAGGAGTTCGGTATATGCACGTGGCTCAGAACTTGCTTTCGATCAAACTTTATTGAACATGGCACTCGGTTTATTCCTCACTCAGCGCTTCTTATTTTACACAAGGATGCCCGAGGGGCAGCACTCCAACTGCTTCTACTGGGTGCTCATCCTGTGTGAGTTCATTTAATTGCAAGCTTGCCACGCATCGAGCTTCTCGCTTGCAAGCTGTTTGTCAATCTATCCTATTATATCCAAATTACGCTACTTACTATAATTAAGTAGGAGTTGTGTTTACCTAGTTAGAGTACCAAACGACTGCTTGGTCTTCGCAACATTGATGTAAACAACATCTTTATGAATTTTCCCTTGATAGGGCTGCTTTTTCTTAGTCACTTTTAACCAGTAGGGATTTTGAACACGTTTTCATATCTTCCCTATATACATCTGAACTGAACCTGAACTAAACTGAACTGGAAGAGATGCTCAAATGTAATCGATTTAGGCGAGAAGTAAGGATTGAGATAAAAGATAATCCTTTCTGCTTTTCCCCTTATCGATATGGGCAAAATTACTCCTAGAGAAGCCTGTCCAGTTTTCTGGTTCATGATAGAATTCATCCACTCGCATTCGAGAATTTGCCGAAGTGCTGTGTGATGTTCCAAAGGCCCGTGGATGAAGACATACTTGAGCAGGAAGCGGATACTACCTTAATCACCACGATCTACAAAGGAGAGTCCAGGCTAGAATTCGAAAGTTACTGTCTAATTATTTTCACCCGAATTTTGTGCAAGGTCATGAAATGACTTATTAAGTGACATTGAATGACATATGTAGAGCAGTTGACTATATAATGTGCTGTCCAGCATGGCTTTCACCGTGGTAACTTAGGTCCTAAGAGAGGTCATTACTCGCAGCAAAAATTGTCAAGGCCATTGACGAAAGCTGTCCAGTTGATGTTATTTTCTACCATTTAAAGAAGGCTTTTGACAGTGAACCTCATCGGCGCCTCTTATATAAGATTTTGGAATATGGTATCGAGGGTAAAATTTTAGGTGAATTTAAAGTTTCCTATCATGCAGACTGCAAAGCGTACTTGCTGGTACAACGTTTTTCGAATGGGTAGCATGAGAAAGTAGTATTCTGCAAGGTTTGGCCTTAGGTCATCTGTTTTCCTCGTGTATTTAAACGACTGGACTGATGCTCGTGACTGTGATGCCATCCCCTTTGCAGATTATTTAAAATCTGGGAAACCATTAGCTTTGCTGCGACACGCAGAAAATATAAGAAAACTGTAATAAACAGACTAACTGGTCAAGCAAGTGGCTTCAGTTCCGCGTGCATGGGATTCCACGCACAAAATATCTCGGTACCTGGACAGCTTCAAACATACTGCCCTCCGAACACTAAAGGATCCGTTTAGAAGTCAACGAGCATCATACACTTGGTAAGGCGTACTTTCATTATCTTTCCTCCCGGACTGTTCACGTGGATGTTTGGTACGGTTGTTAGACCACATCTGGAATACGGAATGCCAGTTTGGATACCTTGAACGCAGAAAGACGGTGATCTTAGCAAACAGATTTCAACGACATGCGCAAAAAATATTGAATAGTCTTCGGGCTCTGCCCTATCCAGAAAGCCTGTGCAAGTTCAATCTTTTTCCCTTTCCTGTAGACAATTGAGGTGCAACTTTCTGTGTACTTTTCGCATTATCGACGCACATGAGCGTTTACTCAAATCTGAAGATTGTTTCAAGTTAACAAACATGAGTTCACTGCACAATCATCCATACAAGGTCAAAAGTGAACGTATGTGCCTAAACCAACAAAGGTTTTGTTTCTGTCAGCCAGTAGTTAGACGGTGGAACTCATTCCCATGGGAAGTAGCAACGTTGGATAGCGGGAATGTGTGCAAATGGCAGTTGCATTGTTTAATTTTTGCTAACCAACACCCGTCACGGCTGGAATATCTCCGGTCAGCCAGGAAGTTTACTTCTTGATTTAATTTTATATTTATTACATCACAAGACATTTGATGCAACATGTTTTCCGCCAACATTACACAAGACTTTATTTTATGGAGCTATATAATTGCATTTATGAATAGAATCCTCAACGGCTCCAACCGTTACACTTAAATACCTACATAAACCATCGTCATTACTAATAATACTTCCTTATTGTTTTACTGGTAAACACTGAGCGCACTGATATTGCACTAAGAAATCCATTTGCATAAAATCTTGACGCTGAAAAATACTTACAGGGAGTGAGAAGATTTTAAAATACTGACGGTGTCCAAGAAACCAGAACTAGCTATTCCTATCTCTGCTGTCCTCGGCGGTACGCCTCCTTCATTATTGATTCTCTATTTGCCACTGTCTTCAACTGTCCGCGAGTGCATTACATTCGGGTTCAAACCTCAGTAGAGCGGGCATATAACGCAACCTGGTCGCTGAACGCGCTCACACCACACTAAATATTTCCCAATTATAATTGGCAGCTCAACTGGCACATGGCACAGAGTGAGTTTTCCGCTTTGTACATTTTCGATGCTCACCACCCTTGTATTTCATATTTTACATGAGGCTGAACAAACGTGCCGTAAATTCTCTCAAAGAGGTCTTTGTCAAAAGTTAAACATGTCCTATAGTATGTCGTACGCCCATGGCATTTTTTGCAACCTTGCTGCAATGCAGTGTTGGTTTCAAGTTGCTCTATATCCAAGCACCGAGATCCTTCAGCGAAGATCCTGTGGGAAGAGCAATGTCTTTCAAATAACATTCCCCCATGCTGCCATTCGAATGGCAGTTGTTTGAACACAGAAAAGGACGGCCACTTCTGCCCACTGAAATCCAAAAACCATTTCTCGGACCCCGTTTGCAGTCGTCGCGGATTATTTTGAAGGGGTTTATGATCACTGGGGCACTTAATGACGTGCCAGAGCGTAGGGTCGTAGGCAACTCTTATTTTACCACAGTCAAGTTCCTAAAGGCTTAAATTAATATAAATAATGAAGGGTAAGGGTTTAATAAGCAAGCCTTAATGTACACCAGTAGTCAGTTTATGCAGAAGGCGTTGGTGTGGGACAGGCTCAAATAAATTGCGGAAATCAACGTACACTATATTGACATTGAAGCCCTCCAATAAAGCCCTGGTCGAGAGCTCCAAACAAGTTAGCAGAGTTAGAAGTTAGTCTTCTCTGAAACACTTGCTAAAAAATTCTTCATGACGCTATTTTCTTCACAAAATGTTTGTATAGCACTATTAAATACGACTTTCATCGTTTTCATTAGAAGCAAGTCAACCAAATAGACACAAAACTGCTTGCTGTCATCCTGCTTCCTCACTTATATGAGGGAACGAGTTTGATTTTTATTGCTGGTAAGGACACTGGAAACCAAAATGGCTATTTCTGGTATATTAGCCGTCATCAGCCAGCCATAGCCAACTTCACGTGGTACATTCAACCGAGGTTCGAACCCTCAACCTGGAGATCAGTAGTCTAATGCTCTAATTGTCGAGCACGTGCTCGTTGTATTGCCGGTTTAGCTGTGTAATATTGACATAAGCGGATTGACGCCTCACCGATTATCTACGGGACTCACTCATCCCGTCTGCCTGGGGTCTCACTCTCGAGCCCCGCCAACAGGCGCACCGCGGCTACTAGTATAGGTAGATGGATATTGCCAGCCGAACTTCTAATAAACAGGTCATGGGTTCGAATCTCAGGTGGTGCACCGCCTGTAGAGGGTATGGTGGGCTGATGACGGTTAATAAGGCAGAAATGGCCACTCAGATCTCCCTTGTCTTTGCCTGCAATCTTCATCTGCTTATACTAATAACCACTAAGTGGCTGCCGGCAGGGCTCGGGAGTGAACCTCAAGGCGGAACGGGACGAGTGAGTCCCGTATTTTATTGGTGGGGCGTTCATCCGAAACAGGGTTGGCTATTTTCCACTGTGGGGCTGTCTCCTGTTACCACTGACAGTTCAAAGAGAATTGGCACAAATGCTAGATATTTGATTTTCCTCCGTTCATTAGCGCACTGAAAGCTACATAAAAACAAACGGTATTTTCCGTCAGGGCTTACATAATATCTCGAAGAAAATAGTATAAAATAGAGCTAAAATTTGAAAATAAGTACGCCACTCAAGTCCTTTTGTTTCCGAATTGATAGATAGGACTGCATAGAGCCGATAAAGGGACAGTGAACTCCTAAGGCTTGGACTGTAAGCCAATGGATTTGCTAAGAGTGAAATAAATAAGGACCATAGGGAGATGTTCATTACGAAGAGGAGTGAGTCGATTCAGGAAAGATGAATGACAGTTTCGTAAAAGAACTGTCTCAAATTTGAAATACCGTTAGAATGATTTAGAGTCACTTTTGATTTGCCATAAGAATCAACAGTATTGCACCATGGCGTTTTGAAAATCTGAAGAGGTTTTAGGGAATGTTCCAGCTGTTTTGCATCGATAATGGTTTAAATTCCCGAAGATCGGAAATTTTCAATAAAGATAATGAAATATCCTGTCAACAGAGACAGCGTGATGGTGGTAAATGCAATGAAATACGGTAGATCATAGGTTTGCGTAAAGAAATGTTATAGAGGATCTTATCCGGCAGAACGTACTGATGGTAAATAATTGTGGAAACAGTGGTTTGTGTGAAATAAATGCTTGAGGGATCTATCCCATGGTGGCTGTTTGATGGTGGTAAGTAAGCTATTGCGGGAATAGGTGGGTTTTGTTTGTAGAAAATGGTCACCAGAAGGATCTCATCCAACAGGAGACAGCCTTGATGCGTAGTAAGTAAGCTATTGCGGTGAATATGTGGTTTTGTTTGCAGAAATGTTCACCAGTAGGATCTTATCCAACAAGAGACAGCCTTGATGGTGGTAAGTAAGCTTTTGCGGGGAATAGGTGGGTTTGTTTGTAGAAATGGTCACCCAGAAGGATCTCATCCAACAGAGACAGCCTTGATGGTGGTAAGTAAGCTAATGCGGAGTGAATATGTAGTTTTGTTCAGCAATGCATGGCAGCACGCA